>CM067375.1:90933245-90935187 GCA_034401795.1 Chaetoderma sp. LZ-2023a
ATTGCAATGATACATGACTGATTTAAATAATCTTCAGAAGAAAGTTTGGATGGCTGGATTTCCGTATGATGACTGGTCAGTCACTTGGTCGGATGGTTGGTCTAGTTGATCGCTCAGTCGGTCGGTATCGGTCGGTCGGCCGTTTGGTCGGTCATTCAGTCAGTTGGTTTGTCAGTTGGCTGGTCAGTTTGTCTGTCAGTTGGTTGGTTGGTCAGTAACTCAATCAGTTGGTTGATAGTTGGTCAGATGGCCAACTGGTTGGTCGATCATCAATTTACTCTCAGACCCAGGCAGTTGTTTTGGGTTCGGCTTTTCCCCACACACACATATTTCAAAAAGCATGCAGACTTTTTAAGTAAGTTGTTTCTTCATCACGATATTGATCTGATTTATGCTGCCTTCAATACGGCGTGCAGCTGCCTGGTTACTTACATCGTAATGCTTACTGAGTACTCTGATGACAATTTCCATAGAACAGTCACTTTGAGTGATTACAACAGAGCGCAGATATTTGAATTGAGCAGCATGGCTGATTTCTGTGCCATTACGTATTTTGGACTTGGGTGATTTAAGCTTAGGTTGTAGTGCAGAGTCACGTGGTCTAGTTCACTTTCCTGATCCAGCGATTCATAATTTGACTTAACAATGAATGTGACATCATCGACATAATGGATGCTCCATAGCACAGGGCATCGAGAACACATCATGCTCGCCCATCTAATGTGTTTTCAGTCATCCGTGTTTATCTTTTCACCACATAAGAAAGAAGAAACACCCATGTCGAACTTATTGTCCACATGTGGATAACTCTGTGTGCTCACTTACTACTCAAATGAGGCAATTTGTGTGAATAACCAACTTTTGACCAATCAGATGAAATGAATATAAAGAGACCATAATTTACTATCTCAACACCTCGTCCCCTACCTTCCAATGGATGGATTAGGGTTATCAATCAATCATATGACGTCACAATCAATAATGTCACATGTACGCTGACGTCATAATCAATTATGTCATGAATGACATAATTAAGTTTGTCATAAATGCTTAATATGTGGCCAAGTTGTATGAATTGTATGTCCTTACTATAAATATAATATAGATGCTGTTGAATAGTTTGAAACTAATTTCAGAGGGAACTGTTGTTGCCATAGGAGGCAACAGCACACCGTCAAATTAATTTCAAAATATCCAACAGCTTTCCTTTATAGTTTTCTGGAAATTGAGATTCTGGGAGTGCATGTATCGATTGGGGTGGAGCTTATCTAGAGATGGACTAAAAGCTAAAACTGGATTCGTCCATTAGACTCCTGAGGGCAGTGACATCATCTCTTAGTTCATGTACCTTGTTCGGAGACAAACTGTGGTGTTATCTATCCAAGCCTTTTGCAAATAATTAATTATACAAATTAAAACATTCCGCGGGTTCTGATCCAATTATGGATCTACTAAATTGGCGAAAATATTCATTTATATAATCTCGCACTCATTGATGTTGAAATCTGTTGTTGTTTAAGTAAAGCACATAGAACGCCTTCATTAACACTTTCACGACGAAGACGGCCAATACCGGTCTCTGCAGGCGTCTTGAAGAATGTCCATTTGCAGGCAAAGAGAAGACTATTTTTGAAAATTTACCACTGGAATAACTGGCTTGATAAGCGAGGCAGTCAATCCATTGGTAAGTTTTCAAAAATAGTCTTCTCGTGGCCTGCAAACGGACATTCAATAAGTAAATATTTTAGTCATTAAAGGGTTACTCTTGGAATTTACTCTTCAGTGTATCAGAGATAGGTGGAGATTGCTTGTGATCGGAACAATGCACGCTCTCATACAATATTCATGCGCTCATTCCTGGAAGGGATTGGATGTCTATTCATGTTAGCAGGGACAATCTCGAGGTATGTGAGCTCGTGGTAGTGATAAGTCGATGTTGTTG
>CM067375.1:90935687-90993032 GCA_034401795.1 Chaetoderma sp. LZ-2023a
AGGTATACCAGTGACACGGGGAGAGGAGGGTTGGGGAGCGAGGTACAAACAGCGAGACACGTTAACAATACGGCGACAAAATTCAAACTGAATTATTTGAAAACCCGCCTGGCATGCGCGAGAGGGAAGGCAACAAAACACCTGAATGATAGGTATACCAGTAACACGGGGAGAGGAGGGTGGGGAGCGAGGTACAAACAGCGAGACACGTTAACAATACCGCGACAAAATTCAAACTGAATTATTTGAAAACCCGCCTGGCACGCGCGAGAGGGAAGGCAACAAAACACCTGAATGATAGGTATACCAGTAACACGGGGAGAGGAGGGTGGGGAGCGAGGTACAAACAGCGAGACACGTTAACAATACGGCGACAAAATTCAAACTGAATTATTTGAAAACCCGCCTGGCACGCGCGAGAGGGAAGGCAACAAAACACCTGAATGATAGGTATACCAGTAACACGGGGAGAGGAGGGTTGGGGAGCGAGGTACAAACAGCGAGACACGTTAACAATACGGCAACAAAATTCAAACTGAATTATTTGAAAACCCGCCTGGCACGCGCGAGAGGGAAGGCAACAAAACACCTGAATGATAGGTATACCAGTAACACGGGGAGAGGAGGGTGGGGAGCGAGGTACAAACAGCGAGACACGTTAACAATACGGCGACAAAATTCAAACTGAATTATTTGAAAATCCGCCCTGCATGCGCGAGAGGGAAGGCAAAAAAACACCTGAATGATAGGTATACCTGTAACACGGGGAGAGGAGGGTGGGGAGCGAGGTACAAACAGCGAGACACGTTAACAATACGGCGACAAAATTCAAACTGAATTATTTGAAAACCCGCCTGGCACGCGTGAGAGGGAAGGCAACAAAACACCTGAATGATAGGTATACCAGTAACACGGGGAGAGGAGGGTGGGGAGCGAGGTACAAACAGCGAGACACGTTAACAATACGGCGACAAAATTCAAACTGAATTATTTGAAAACCCGCCTGGCACGCGCGAGAGGGCAGGCAACAAAACACCTGAATGATAGGTATACCAGTAACACGGGGAGAGGAGGGTGGGGAGCGAGGTACAAACAGCGAGACACGTTAACAATACGGCGACAAAATTCAAACTGAATTATTTGAAAATCCGCCCTGCATGCGCGAGAGGGAAGGCAAAAAAACACCTGAATGATAGGTATACCAGTAACACGGGGAGAGGAGGGTGGGGAGCGAGGTACAAACAGCGAGACACGTTAACAATACGGCGACAAAATTCAAACTGAATTATTTGAAAACCCGCCTGGCACGCGCGAGAGGGAAGGCAACAAAACACCTGAATGATAGGTATACCAGTAACACGGGGAGAGGAGGGTGGGGAGCGAGATACAAACAGCGAGACACGTTAACAATACGGCGACAAAATTCAAACTGAATTATTTGAAAACCCGCCTGGCACGCGCGAGAGGGAAGGCAACAAAACACCTGAATGATAGGTATACCAGTAACACGGGGAGAGGAGGGTTGGGGAGCGAGGTACAAACAGCGAGACACGTTAACAATACGGCGACAATATTCAAACTGAATTATTTGAAAACCCGCCTGGCATGCGCGAGAGGGAAGGCAACAAAACACCTGAATGATAGGTATGTGCGCGCAATGCCCAGCTACACCCCCTTCATCGACCTGCTATGAAAACAGTCTAACGCCCAGGCAAGACCAATCTGCTCTCCTGTGTTAAAATGACTACGATTGTAGTCTAATGGACAATTTGTGTGAACAGACAACTTTTGACCAGCCAGACGAAATGAATGTAAAAGACCAAGATATTACCATCGATCAACTACACACCCACCCACACCCACTCCAAACCCTCCAATGGATGAACCCAGTTTATCAATAAATCAAACGACGTCATAATCAACGTCACATGTATAATGCCATATATGGAAGTTGACTGATCAATCATAGTATTGAGTGATCACTCAACCATATCGAAATCAGACAAAATAGTCCCGGATCAATTTAACCAATTTTGGATCAAATTTTGAAAACATGGCATCTATTGTGTCAGATTAACATTCTTAGGCCAATAAGCAATTTATAAGCGGCCTTAGTCAAATTATAATTTTGTTTGTGACGTCATCAACTTAAACTTGACGCGTTTCTTCTTACAGAAGCAAACGAACTCTCTGATCACAAGGTCATACAGTGTGATCTATTAGTCAATACTAAGTCGGAAAATACAATGCCTGATAATCCTGGGCAAGCAATGTTTACAAATATAGTTGGAATTCAGAACTTATGAATGAATACAGAGAGAATTTAACGTGTGATGAAGTGCAGTGTGTTTTAAATGGTATGAATGACGTTATAAATGAGGCGAATCTGATGGATGAAGCAAATGTAAATGAAGTGGTCGAATTGTTTACTATAGCTATAAAGAAAGCTGCAGATAATTTATTTTTGAAAACTATTACACCTAACAGCGACCACAAACGTAAAAGACATAGCATCCCTCACTATTCAAATGATTGTGAAACTAAACGAAAACAGTTTTTCAAATCTCTTAATTGATATAGAAGAGATAGATCGGATATATCTAGGATTAACATGGTCGCTGCACCGACCGATTTCAAAAAGTCAGTACAGCTGCATCGTCGAGAGCAATGCGTCGCAATTACAAACTCACTATTAGGAGCTCAATTGGAAAATGTTAAAAAAGTCGACACAAAGCAAAATATAAATATTGCTCTCAGCGAATTCAAAGAGTTTTTAAAGTCCGTTAGCAACCCTGATACCGATTTTTACCATGCAGATAATGACATAAAGGATTACGTAGATGATTACCTAAAGGACGACTTGCAAATAATTTTTGATGACTTAAACAAAGAAATATCTGAGACGGAAGTAATGAAAGCAATAAAACAACTAAACAACGGTAAAAGCGCTGGCCCAGATTTATTAATAAATGAGTTTTATTTAAAAGCGAGTGATATGTTACTCCCGCACATTACAGCGCTTTTCAACTGTGTCTTTAAAAGTGGTATTTTCCCGCGAATTTGGTCAGAAGGAATCATCGTACCTCTACACAAGAAGGGCAGTGTTAAAGACGTGCATAATTACAGGGGCATTACACGTCTTAGTACACTGGGTAAATTATTTACTAAAGTTCTTAATAATAGATTAAATGATTGGGCAGAGTCCAATGCTGTTTATATAGAAGCTCAAGCTGGTTTTAGGGCCGGTCTGAGTACTGTGGATAATATATTTGTTATGAACGGGTTAATATCACATGCACTAAATAAAGGAGGGAGGTTGTTCTGTGCTTTTATAGATTTTACTAAAGCTTTCGACTATGTAGTACATGATTGTTTATGATACAAACTTTTAAAAGCGGGTGTTAGAGGAAATATTATTCATATTATCATGTCAATGTACAAAGAGGTAAAAACTAGAGTTAGATTAAACTCTAATGTATCAGACTGTTTCGAATGTACTACTGGTGTGCGTCAAGGGGAAAGCTTATCGCCTTTTCTCTTCGCTATGTATCTAAATAACTTAGAAGACGAATTTTTTTAGAAAGGGTGTGGGCTTAGAATTTCTTAAATTATTATTAATTTTATATGCTGATGACATAATTATATTAATCGAAAGTAGAACTGGACTACAAAAAGGGTTAAATATTTTACATGAGTATTGCAACAGGTGGCGATTGACAGTTAATATTGATAATACTAAAGCAATGGTTTTCAGACGGGGTGGGCGCTTACGGGTAAATGACAAATGGTGGTATGGTAATACTGAAGTAGAAGTTGTAAATAACTTCAAGTATTTGGGCATCGTTTTTACTACTTCAGGGTCGTTCACCGATGCACAAAAATGTTTAGCGGGTCAAGCGCAGAAAGCTGTATTCGCTTTACAAAAATATTGTAAAAAATTTATAGGCTTATCACTAGACCACTATTGCAAACTATTTGACAAGCTAGTTCTACCTATCCTCTGCTACGGGTGCGAGGTCTGGAGTTTTCACTCAGCATATGATGTTGAAAAATGCCACCTTCGCGTCTGTAAGCAACTGCTTAATGTAAAACAAAGTACGTCAAATTCTGTTGTTTATGGAGAGTTAGGGAGGGTGCCTCTGCGATCAGGGAGAGAAATCAAGTTGATAAAATATTGGTTCAAAATATTAGATATGAAACCAAATAGAATTTCTAAACATGTATATAATACCTTATATCAAGACTGGCATAGGGATAACAATTTTAAGAATTGGGTCAAATCGTTAAGAGATAAGCTCTGTACCAATGGGTTTGGGGATGTATGGGAGTCACAGGGAACAATAGTAAGTAAAGATCAGTTTATCCCCGAATACAAGCAGAGAATAAGTGACAATTTTTATCAGGAGTGGAGGGGGCAATTGGAAGCTAGCAATAAAACATGGCTCTACAAACACATTTCAACTGATCTAACATATAAATGCTATTTAACTAAAGTAAATACGAAAAAGCACCGTGATTCATTATGTAGACTAAGAACGGGGTCTCATAGACTAAATATTGAATTAGGCAGATGGCACACACCAATACCAATACCACGCGCTGAGCGAACATGCCCTTTTTGTGATGATGTAGAGGATGAATATAATTTTTTTTAAATTTTATGTCCTGTCTATAATGATTTACGCAGGAAATACATAAAACCATATTACTGGAAACGACCGAACGTTCACAAAGCATCAGAATTATTGATGTGTACCAGCGAAAGTATTTTAAAGAAGTTAGCGGCTTTGGCTTACAATGCTTTTCTATTACGTGACGAACGAACGTAATTGCGTTTTCTCCACTATAATCCATCACATTTTCTTCTATGCCAATTTGGGAGGATAATTCTTACTTTTAACAGAATGCATTTTCTCAACACAGGCACGATTTCAGCTCTCAATATACAAATCTTTACTAACTCAGTGGCTATTTCGCCTCCATTGTAAAAGTTATACATTAGAGTTTGCAACTTTCAACAATTTGGTACGAATGTGTGTGCGTGCGGGTGTATGAGGGTGTGGATGTGCATCTGTATGCATGGGAAGTGGATATGTATGTAAGCGTGCGGGCGTGAGTGTGCCTTTGTTGTGTGTGTATGTGTGTGCGTGCGTGTGCGCGTGTGCGCGCACGTGCGTACGTATGTAGGTAGTACGGGCGCGCGTGCATGTGTGCGTGTGTGTACGTACGTGCGTGCGTGCGTGCGTGTGTATGTGGATGACCACGAGAACGCGTGAGCGTATATGGACATGAGCATTAGTAAGTGGATAAGAGGAACCAAGTAAGTTATTTATTTTGCCCTGTAGGTGGGGCTTAGAATACACCTTCCGTATCCTCTGCGTGTCGTAAGAGGCGGCTAAAGGAGGTAAGGGTGAGGTAACCCTGACAGAAACCTCGTGCTGAAGACGGAGGTTCCAGGCCGCACGGCGCACTCTAATAAACCATGGATCCACGCACTTAGCGCTTATGATCATGTCGATAGTCACTTACAGGACTGGCGGTATGATCAGCGAACGAAAAGAAGAAGAAGAAGTTATTTATTAAAATAAATGCTAAACTAATTCCCTCATGCCATTACATGGGGGAGTCAGTCAAACCATCCCCGTCATGTTGAAGAATGCGGTACTATTCTGATGGTGTATCACTGAACGGATTGGCTCGATAACTAATCCAGTGGTTCCAGTGATGGAGTGTCAGAGTGGTCCTCTTTCGATGTGAAAGAAACGAATCAACGTTTCAAAACTCAATTTTTTAATTTCTAGGCATGACTTTGTGAAGGTGCGCGCGCGAAAGTGATTGTGTGAGCGCGTGCATCCTGGTCTCACTCCTCGATTTTCTTTCGACCGGCTATTTCGAAAACGAGGAGTGTTGACCTTGAGTGCTTTATATATTTAGACCGGATCCCACTCTTCGTTTCCCTTTCGACGTAACATATTTGGAAACGAAGGGTGGTGATATTGGAAATGACATTATACTTCTGTCTGAGTGTCGGTGAGAGAGAGAGGGAAGGAAAGAAGGAGAGACGGAGAGATAGAGAGATAGAGAGAGAGAGAGAGAGAGAGAGAGAGAGAGAGAGAGAGAGAGAGAGAGAGAGAGAGACAGTGTGTGTATGTGTGTGCGAGCGTGCGTGCGTGCGTGCGTGCGTGCGTGCGTGCGTGCGTGCGTGCGTGTGTGCATGTGCGCGCGTGTGTGTATGTGCGCGCGTGCGTGCGTGCGTGCGCGCGCGTGTGTGTGGTGACGTTGTTTTCGTTTATCAGTATCTTAGTTGCAAACCGGCCCTATCGTGTGACCATCCTCGGTCTGTTGATGGACTACGGTCGATTTCCTGCGGACAGCACACCTGAGCATTTGATAATGTAGTCCCTTTGTCTGCTAAGGAAATCGACCCATGGTTCAATGATGGATCCGCGGCTGGCGCGGTGGTCCAGATGTATATGAATCAAATTAGCCTGCGAACATTACTGATTTAATAACATATAAAATATGAGACTGAATATGTTCTTGCAATTGTAATGCACTTAGTTGATTTGTCCGCCATATCACGTTATGTGTAACCATTTGCACTCAAGGGTCAAATGGCCTATTGTGTGAATAAATCTATCTATCTATCTATCTATCTATCTATCTATCTATCTATCTATCTATCTATCTATCTATCTATCTATCTATCTATCTATCTATAGCTAACAGTTGCATATAAATGGACGTCAAAGTTTAACCCTTTATTGGCTAAATAGGGTGAAGGAAATAAATACCTTTGCTTATTTAATGTCTGTTCGCAGGCCAAGTAAATACTACTTGTGAAAATGTACCACTGGAATGACTGGCTCGAATATCAGAGACAGCGTGACGGATACAACCGCGTTTATCTTATGGTAGACATATATTACTAGCAAAGAGCTGATTCTCGTCACCTGCTTACGCCTAGTAACACACGTAGCCCCTTCTACGCCCGCCCGTTGTAACACTCAAATTGGCCCAAAAAACGGCGTCAGCCCTGGAATTGTGAAATGTCAATTTGCAGACCAAGAGAAGAATAATTTTGAAAATTTATCACTGGAATAACTGGCTCAATAACCGAGCCAATCATTCCAGTGGCAAATTTCCAAAAATAATCTTCTCTTGGTCTGCAAATGTATATTTTCTTAGAAAAAATTTAAATTTATTTAACAAATTGAGTAAATTTGTAGCCAAATTCAGCCCCGTTCTGCGGTACTACCTGTAATGGGTTACTGGTTAACTTCATATTGAGCTACTCATGTATAGTATTTTGCCTTCCCACATATCGCTATCCTCTGTTTACTATCACTTAATTAACCCTTAATTTGCTTTTTTAAATTTCAATTTTCTCATAGAAAATGTCAATTTGCAGACCAAGAGAAGAAAATTTTTGAAAATTGACCACTGGAATGACTGGCTCGCTTATCGAGCCAGTCATTCTATTTGTAAATTTTCAAAAATAGTCTTCTCTTGGTCTGTAAATAGGCATTTCTCAAGACCACTGCAATGTCGATTTTGGCTGATATGAGTGTTAAAGTGTTAAATGAAGTAAATATCTACACACCCCGTCATCGTCTAGACGATGTACTGACTACTAGTAATTATTGAAAACAGAGCTTACCTGTTGCAATGCTGTATATTAAGCTTACATTCTAACCGTTCTAAATCAAATAACAATCGACCAGCCTTATATCTAACGACAACATTTCATAACATCACGCTCTACCGCGTACATAAGGTCAACATCAATAACAAAATGGGAATTAGGCCTGTAAGGTTTTTTAATAAACAATGATTTGCCCACAAATCTTATCAAATTTCACGAACGTGCTTGTGTCATATTTGTAAAGGCGTTACGGTCCACTGATCTTATCCTAACTTATCTGTGAGTTATGGGTATGATGTTCTTGCGCCGTGCATATGAACATTTAATAAACAAATATTTTAATTTTGCGTGTGAATTTAGCCTTAACGCCCTGACGATTCCCGCACTCACAGGCCCCCTTAGTGACCTTGACGATTGCCCGTTTGCAGGCCGCGAGAAGCCAAGTTGTGAAGGTTCACAGCTGGAATGATTGGCCCGATAAGCGAGCCGGTCATTCCAGCGGTGAATTTTCAAGAACGGTCTTCTCTTGGCCTGCAAACGGACATTCAAAAAGCATATTTTTGGGTTTGCTTAACAGCCCTGGCGATTCCGGCCTCACATGCCTCCTTAGTGAGTTTGACGAAAGCCCGTTTGCAGGCCGAGAGAGGATTAATTGTGAAAATTCACAACTGGAATGACTGGCCCGATAAGCGAGCCGGTCATTCCAGTGGTAAATTTTCAAGAATGGTCTTCTCTTGGCCTGCAAACGGATATCCAAAAAGCATATATTTGGGTTTTCAGGAATGAACGTAGGCACTAAAGGGTTACAGGGCCAGTGTAATTCATAGGCCTACATCACATATCATTTAAATTCGGTATGCTAATAATCTAATTATCAAGTTCAAGGTCATTTCTACATCTTTTGGACACATTCGTTCCGAAGTTATTCAACAGATTAACTGTTGAATTAGTGCACCAATTGTAGCGTTCTATGCTAAGTATCGCAATTGATAATTTAAAAATCAGTAATTTATTATTCTGAACCTGATTTCCTACCACAACCGTGCTGCTATTCCAGGCAGTTACTCCGCTTGTGTGCAGAATCACGCATAAGGCTCATTTTGAGCGTATATATCCCAGAATATTGCTTGGGACCCCCAACAGTAGTGGCCGAGGGTCACATGGGATCCCCATAAAATCATGTGTGCTCATTAACCTTAATATTCTATACGGTGTAAAATTTATTCAGTTGAAAATTTTGGTGTTGGTTTGACTGGAAGCCGTTGATGTCTAAGGCAGCAACTGCTCCCAGTCAAATTATTTTCAAAGATTTCAAGTTGTGAGTAAATACTAACCAATTTTATGTTTCTGCGCTCAAGAATTATCCTACAATGGGTATTGTGTGTCCGGAATCTGTGATCTATTGTAGATGGTGCCTTTTGACCTTTATAACTTTTACCTATCTTTGATTTATTTTAACAGAATTATGTGCAATTTGTATTTTAACATCGGAGTTCCAACGGCTCCGTTACTCTATTAGAATTTATAAATCTTTCGATTTATTACATTTTACGCAATATATTCTAGCTATGTAACCATAACGCTCAACTTTATACGTCTCGATCTTACGCTTGCTTATATCATTTTATCATCGTTCACTCATAATGAAATATTTTAATAACCTTTCATTGGCTTTTTGGAATAATGACGGCGCTTTTAAACTCATTGGCGGTCAGCGATTTTGCAAGCTGGAGGATGTAGATATCTCTACATCTCTGTCCAGAATGGACATAATTTGCCTTACAGAAACTCATTGTAGTAAGAACGATTCACTGTCACTTGCTGGATATTACTCTTTCCCACCTAATATCAGACCTAGATCAGGCAATGCAAGGAAAAACAATGGTGGAATGGCAATTTGTATCAAAGCTGGCCTTCGTGCAGGAATTAAGCAGTTGCCGTTTACGTCTTCTGAAATAACGTGGCTGAAATTATGCAAAAACTTCTTCCACCTAACGGAGGATGTCTAAATCGCAGTGGTGTACATTCGCCCTGCGTCGTCTGATGATCCTCTGACAGGTGATGATATTTTTGATTGCTTAGCAAATGATTTGGCTAAATATTCTAAATTAGGCAAGTGTTTAGTCCGTGGTGACTTTAACGCAAGCACAGCCACAGCAACTGATTACTGTGCCGATACAAATCTTCCCATTGCAAGCGAGCCTTTAAGCAACTTGTTAACTTTAAGCGATGTCCAATTATCTAGAAATAATCTCGATCCTGCCCCTGTGGATAACCATGGGAGGAAACTCCTCCAGCTTTGTAAAACCGCCGGCATGCGAATTCTTAATGGTAGGACTATAGGCGATTATCTCGGTCAGTGTACTTGTTATTGTCATAGGGGCATTCCCAGTGCAATTGATTACATGATGACATCGTCGTCGTTTATAAGAAACATAAAATATATACACGTACACCCACCCAGTCTATATTCAATTCATTGCATGCTTTCATGCTGTATTTCAACTGGTCATTTCGAGCCAACGAGCGAAACACCCCCCACTACATCTATCCCTGCATTCAAGTGGTCACCTGGTGATGAGCTCAAGTTCGCAGCTGCTTTAGCGACCCCTGCCATTCAGTCCCACATCACACAGCTTGCTTCTCTGGACCTGAGGCGAGCATCATCTAGTGATATAGCTATCAGCACCCTTACAGAGTTATACGTCTCTGCAGCTAAACTTGCAGGCGCCAGGCGTAAAAAGGCGGGCAGGTCTAAAGCGAATTACAATACTAAGAGGGCCGGTAAATGGTTTGATCGTGACTGTTCTTTGCTGAAAAGGAAACTTAAAGATTTAAACGCTAAGCTCCATAAAAATCCTTTCTGTCAGCTACTCATTCAAGAACTTAGATCGACACGATCTAAATACAAGAAACTAATTAATCGCAAGAAGATTCAATTTGAACAAGGCATTCTTAATCAGCTTGAGCAGCTGCATGATAAAAATCCACAGTCTTTCTGGAAACTTTTTAATAACTTGAAAGATCAGGAACATAGCGCAGATAACCCTGTACAGATGTCAGAATGGGTTAAGCATTTTGAGCAACTCACTAATAATAACAACTCAGCTCTGGATAATGGGTTATCTAACAATATGGATAGCTACGTAGCACAAAACAAAAATAAAATTTTTAATGAATTAAATAAAACTATTTGTGTCCAAGAAGTTGGGTTGGCAATCTCTAAACTGAAAAATGGCAAATCTTCCGGACCTGACTTTATTTTAAATGAGATGCTTAAAGTGGGCCAGCATCAGCTGGCTCCAATCATTAGCACAATTTTTAAATCATATTCTTGTTATTGGCACATTCCCTAAACAATGGCGGTGTAACTTCTTAACACCACTGCATAAAAAAGGGGATAAACAATCTGTTAGAAATTACCGAGGTATTGCTATTAGCAGTACTTTCTGTAAATTGTTTTGTAGCATCCTTCATTCTAGACTTTATGCTTTTGCTGCCGAGCACAAGCTTTTGCCATGTTCTCAAATTGGATTTAAGCGTAATAGCCGTACGGGCGATCATATATTTACTCTGAAAACATTGATCGAAAAATATGCGAAACGATCCAAGATGTATTTGTATTGTTGTTTCGTAGATTTTAAATCGGCATTTGACGCAGTATCAAGGAATGCCCTGCTGTATAAACTACTTCTATCCGATATACATGGTAACTTTCTTACTATACTTCAAAGTATGTACTCGACAGTTTCCTACGCGGTGAAATTAAAAAGTTATCATAGCAATCCTTTTTGTCAAGTGTTGGTCTTAAACAAGGCTGCGTACTCAGTCCATTATTATTTAATCTGTATATCCGTGACCTGCTAAGCATATTCAGCGAGCAACCTGACCCCGTTGCCTTAGATAATACACCCATTAATTGTCTTCTTTACGCAGACGATCTGGTGCTACTCTCCAAATCGCAAACTGGCCTCCAAGCGTCACTTAATAATCTAACTGATTACTGTGGAAAATGGGGTCTAGAGGCTAACCTTCTGAAAACCAAGATTATAATTTTCAATAAGGGCGGGAAATTATTGAGTAATCATTTATTTACTTATATGGGGAACGTTATTGAAATTGTACAGTCCTATTGTTACCTAGGTATTTTATTTGTCCCATCTGGTAACTTTAAGCCAGCATGCGAACGCCTTTGCGACCAAGCTACCAAGGCTATTTTCAAATTGAAGCAAGCCAATGTTAGGTCTAACATTACTACGGCGCTTATTCTTTTTAACAGACTAATCTCTCCGATTCTCATGTATGGGAGTGAGGTTTGGGCGCCTTACTTTCTAAAAGGAATGAGCAACCACGGCTTCAAAATTGTATGTGATGACCTACCCGCGGAGAGTGTCATGGTTAAATTTTGCAAATATCTGTTGGGAACACATAGAAAGGCAACCAATGATGCTATCCGTGGGGAACTGGGTCATCACATAATTCTTATTTCTGCCTTAAAATTGTCCATTAAATACTGGTTCAGGCTGCGTGCACTAGACGACACTTCCATAGATCGTAAAACATACCTTGAATCCAATTCTAATCTTATATCTAAATCTCATTGGTCATACTTTATCAAGGAACTACTTGGTCATTTCGGCTTGGACCATTGTTGGAGCAGCGAAACAGTTATGTACCCAAATTCTGTAGCAAAAAAGTTGACAAGTTCAATGCAGTCCAAATACATTGAGTGCTGGAGACGTAATCTTCAAATTCCGGACTCTAAGTTACGCTCCTATGTATTATTCAAGTCTGAATTTAAACTCGAAAACTACTTGATTAGTTGCCGGAATTTCCTAGAACGTAAGCAATTTACTAAATTACGGGTCAGTGCACACAGCCTTGAAATCGAAGTAGGCAGACATAATAAGGTACCACTTGAATGCAGACCATGCAAAATGTATAACACTGGGCACATTGAGGATGAGAAGCATTTTCTCATCAACTGCTCGGCGTACAGCACGGAACGACGAATTCTCCTCAAAACAATTAACTCATACAGTAACATATCAACTATGAACGACGAGGAGAAATTCGACTTTCTAATGTCATGTAACGCCGGAGATACTCAGGTATCAAAACCCGTAATTCCATTTGTACAGTCGTGCCTGATAAAACGTCAGACGCAGCTTAATGGAATTGCTAATGATGATATGCCTCTGTGACCATAGCAATCATAACAACTTACTGCTGATCTACTACCCAACCTAGCTGCGGCCGTCCTAAACTTAGGGTTTTTGCTTCGGTTTTTTATTTTTATTATTTTTTTTTTAACTGCTTATGTATATATTGTGTGTTTGTACATTTTATTTTATATATCTTTTACGTATATATTTCATTTTTTTATTGTCTGTGCGCGAATACCACATTGTGTGTTTTTTTTATCGTAATAAATTGAATTGTGAATTTTCAACGGAATGAATAGCATATATCATCGATAAAGCTTTAGGCCTATAGCGCTGTGACTAACGTTACAAAACGAACTTTCAGTTTCTTGTGGAAGAAATCCATATAGCCTCTCTATACCGAACACTATGTGGCATAACACCAGGTGGTCACTAAAGACAGGTGGTCGTAATTTACATCTTATTGGCCACCGTATATAGATTTTGTGCATACCTGATGCCAATCACCCGTCTTAAACAACCATTGTCGTGCAGAACCATAGGATTACCTTATCTATTATAAAAATGTTCAAATCTCTCAATTTACACATGTGCGTTAAAATCACGATCGTTCATGCTTGGGGCATCGAGTCAAATGTCTTGTTAAGCTTTTTACATACATTTGGATCGATTTAATTCTTTGAATACTTTTAATCCTAAAATCCCATGATCTCATGTTCACGATGACTATGCATGTACGTTGTTGCATAATATCTAATTAATTTGGTTGGGAGCACTAGGTAGCTACATCTCCCAATAATATTAGTTTCCAAATATTCAACAGAATTGTTATTAAATTGTAAATTTATCGTAGACATAAAATCCAGACGTTTTCTGTCGGTCAATGAATGAATCAAGTTTTATCTACGCTCCGCCAATCTTTAGGTAAGCTCCGCCCACACGCTACTCGTGTTGGATCGATCGAACCCTGAACTCCCTGAATTTCAATTTCCAGAAAACTATACCCGGAAGCTGTCGAATATTTCAAAACTAATTTGACTGGTTGCTGTTGCTGTCTATGGCAGCAACATCGCCCGGTCAAATTAGTTTCAAAATATTCAGCAGAATGTTTATTAAATGGTAAAGACAAACAAATTCGTACGACCTGACGGACTAAATCGTGTCTTTCATGACGTAATTGATTATGACGTCAGCCTAGATGTGACGTTGTTGATCATGACGTGTTGATCGGTAAACTGGATTCCTTAATTCCCACTTTCGTGTCGGGCCTACGTCATTTGATTTTGACGTCATCTATCACGTGGCCTACTTTGATGATGCCTTTTTGTTATCATGTAATAAGTATCACGTTGAATGTTTTGAAAATAACTTGACATTTTGCTGCCATTTTCAGACGAATGGACCTTTCCATTTTTTAGCTATGCCCCGCCCATCACTAGCTAAGCTCCACCCACACCTCGCCGTGTTGGGATTGATCGATCTCCAAATGCCCAAACTATCAATTTCCTGAAAACTATACAGGGAATCTGTTGAATATTTTGTAACTAATTTGACTGGGCGCTGTTGCTGCCATAGGCAGCTACAGCACCCAGTCAAATTAGTTACAAAATATTCAACAGCATATTTATTAACTAGTAAAAGGCAAACAATGTGTACAACAACGCATAGACCGTCTTCAAATATGCGCTCGTGACATACTTATCGACGTCATTCATGACGTCATTCATTATGATGTCATTGTACACATCACGCAGCTCATTATGAAGTCATATGATGGGTGGTTACTCTGGAAAGATGAATTCCGTTCAAAATATTCACAAACGTACATGTCTCTTCAAATTGACAACGTAGGTAATATGTACATCAAATTAGCAACGTAGCCATTATATATTGGTAACATTTATGTAGGCGTAATAGAGTGATCCATTTCTAGCTATGGCCGCCCATTTCTACATATACCCGCATATTTCTGTCTATGCCCGCCCATGTCTACCTATTCCCGCCCATTTCTACCTATACTCTCCCATTCCTACCTATACCCGCCCATTTTTACTGATACCCGTCCATTTCTACCTATACCCTCCCATTCCTACCTATACCCGCCCATTTCTACCTATACTCTCCCATTCCTACCTATACCCGCCCATTTCTACCTATACTCTCCCATTCCTACCTATACCCGCCCATTTCTACCTATACCCTCCCATTCCTACCTATACCCGCCCATTTCTACCTATACTCTCCCATTCCTACCTATACCCGCCCATTTTTACTGATACCCGTCCATTTCTACCTATACCCTCCCATTTCTACCGATACCCACCCATTTCTAGCTAAGCTCCGCTCAGTTCTAACTAAGGCCGTGTTCTCACTAGAGACTTAGCCGGCGTAACGCCATACTGAGGTATGGCGCTATTCCCGATTAACTCTCCAGTGAGATCACGGCCTAAGACAAGCCCACGCTTTTCGCGAATTGGGATCGATTGAACCCTGCATTCTCAAATTCCCAATTTGATTCTAGCTATACAGAGAAGATGTTGAATATCTTGACGATAATTGGATTATGGATCCCAATGAAATCGGTTTCAAAATATTCAACAATGTGTATTAAATTATGAATTCTTCAAAGACGTATAATTCATACGCTTGATGAACTTTTCCAGCTTTATGATGGCGATATAATACATCGTTAAGAATTATGATTGTACATCAGCCTACATGTGACGTAATTGATCATTACGTCATATATTTGAGTGACAGTTAGGATCCCTACATTTCCAACATGACCATTATATACTTGTGTAGGTGTGAATCTAACCGGGTATAGGAATGAACCTGCTTCTCCATATCCACAACGTAGCAAATGTGAACCTCGACTTGACAATCTAGCCAATGAAGGAGTTAATATGAAGAAGCGAATGAGGGATTCCAGTTTATCCGTGTAGCGCGCCAATATCGAATTTGCGACGTTGATCAACACCGCAGGGACCAATATCGAATTTGATATCGGCACGGCAGTTGGTCAACGGCGCAGGGGACCAGCATATAATTTGACAACAGCGTGCCCCTTGGCCAACGGCGCAGGGACCAATATCGAATTTGATATCGGCGCATCCGTTGGCCAACGGCGCAGGGGATCAATATCGAAATCGCTATGTTTGGGCCGACATGAAGCATTATTATTCGTCAGTAATGTCACATGACCAATATGCTGTTATTTGATTTGTTAAGAGCCGTGATGTATGATCGGGTATTTCCTTCACGCGAGGGCAATACTACACGGTATCCCCCGCGCGAACAACGTGTTTTATTTAGTCTTTATGCGCAAATTAATTATGACGTAACAATAGCCAATGACAAAGGTCATGACGTCATAAATTTTGATGCATTCTTAAACTGACGTCATAAAGTGTTGAGATTTGGCAATCTGTATCTGTATGTGGAAATCCAGCCTCAAGGAGCTCACCCATATTCCGTAGGGTAGAACGGGTGTTCAAAATGTCTATATAACACTAAAAGCCTTAAATACACGAATACACGAAATTCGCTCTGACTGGGTAGGATTAAATTAATTAATGTCAAATTGATTGCAGAGTTTTTTATTCACACATTAATAAGAAAGTTCTGTTAGTAACATTTATAACTTGTAGAAGAATAGGTAAATGTAGATTGTGTCTGATTTACTTTGATTAGTGTTCATTGACGTATTTATACAGACACAATTGTCTCAATCAATTGTGTACGTTTGAGGTGCAAGGCATAGCAGAGAAAACGTGTAGTTTTCACAATTTTGAGAAAATTTGCTGGGGACAGCTTAATGTTCTATCTGGATATCATCATTTTATGATCAAGTATCAGCTGAGTTGTATTTTCAGGATCAGCTAATTACGTGTTGATGATGATTGGATCATTTTCTAGGTACATGGTGGTGAGAATACTCTTCAAATATGGGTTTCTTGACTCCTCAAATGCTGTACATATTGTGATGAAGTGATTCCTGTCCTCAGGTGCTGAATGGCAAAGTAAACACTTGTCAGAGACAACATATTGATTGAAACGGGCACGATTTGCTTGCAAGATGTATGAGCCAATCAGAATCTTTGCCTATATTACTGCTCGTCTAACATCCCTGGTTGTGTTGTCAGGTGAGTTCCAACAGTGATGAACGTTGTTTACAGTGCATACATTGACATTTAAGTATTTTGTTGATGTCTTCATGACAAAGTCTTCTTTCCAGACGTTGTGTACAGCACAGTTGATGTGCTTCTCTACTTGCGCCTTCCACGCTAACTTTGCAGGCACGCTGTTAATTAGTTGGTAAACATATGGGAGCTGATACTTATGAAGCGTTTCTTGGCATTTCATAAACCAACTATTGCTCTTAATATTCTTTACAGTAAGTTGTCTGACTGCTATCTGGAATTCTACAGTATCGTCATTTAATATTTAAGTTAAGATACAATTCTCTCTCTCTCTCACTCTCACTCTCTGTTCTTAATCTCTCGTGACGTCCGAGGGGTAATAAATTAGTTACACTAGTGTTTTGGCGGCGGTACGGGCTGTTACCACACGAGCAAACAGATATATACAACGTTTGCACGTGTGGTAACAAACAGCCCGTACCCCCGCCGCAAAAACACGGGTGTAAGTAATAGTATCAAAGTACACACATTTCTAACCGAAGCTTATTAATGGCTGGCGAACCAAAAAAATAACTAATTTATCTAGAACAAATTGCTCCACGTGAACGCGACCAACGTCCATCATGAAACCGTACTTGAACGACAATAATTAATATAATTTTTCAGACCGGCATGAGTACTTGTCAAATTTTACTGAGCAGATTTAGCGCCGCCATGTTTAATTCTAAACGCATCAATGCCTTTCAAAGATGTATACAACGTGGACATCGATGTCGCAGCTTTTGTTTCCGCAGTCATCAATTGTTTTTATAAAGCCAATTGAAAAAGAAACAAAGTCCGTATTCACTTCTAATTGATCTGGAATCTTCTTTCGTTACTGCTTCGCCATTGTGATACACCATTGTTTAACACCTTATACTTATACTTATCATATACTACCTTGATAAGCCACTTAGCCTGTAGGTAGATAATACAGCAAATGCATTGCACCTTGTAAGTTTCTAAGATAGGCAATGTTTACTGCAGAGCACCTGTTGTGCATAGGTTCTTGTATATACCAAAAGGTAGTCCAATATATATCTAATTGGTTTTTAAAGCTATTTAAGCTTGGGGAATTTACGACAGTTTCAGGTAACCCATTCCACATGTTGGTGATACGAGTTGAAAAGAGATGCTGTCTTATGGTTTTATTTGCCCGCTTTTTGGATAATTTCAGGCTATGACCACTGGTTTTGGCTTTGTTATCTAATGCAAGATACTGGCTTTGAATATTACAAATATTATGTAGATGTTTGTATGATTCAATCATCACCTGAGTAAACACGTTTAGACAGACGAACAGGGAATCAGAAACTTGTGTAATTTGATATTGATCCGCTGCGCTGTTGGCCAACGGATGCGCCGATATCAAATACCATATTGGTCCCGCGCCGTTGGCCAACGTGCGTGCCGGAATCAAATTCGATATTGCTCCCTACGCCGTTGGCCGACGGCGCAAATTCGATATTATCGCGTTACATACACACATCATAGGACGTCATAATCAACTACGTGACGTGTAGGATGACGTCATAATGAATTACTTCATGACTGGCGTGGATAAGCTGGTCGCGAATGCTTAATTGATGATGGACTAAGCGTTATTGTACAACTGTATGTCTTTACTATTTATTGAACATGCTTTTGAATATTTTGAAACTAATTTGACCGGACGCTGTTGCTGCCTTTTCTGCCAAAGGCAGCAAGAGCACCCGGTAAAATTAGTTTCAAAATATTCAACAGCTTATCCGTATAATTTTCTGGAAATTGATAGTCAGGGAGTGCAGGGACCTACCGCAGTTGAATGAACTCTCCCCTTTTTCACTTGCAGAGCACCGTCACTCATCATCATCATCATCATCATCATCATCATCATCATCATCATCATCAATACTCACTTTTCAGGAAAACATCTTGTTTTATTAGCATTTCTTCAGACCCAGAAATGCGCAGTTGGTCGATTTTAAGCGGCGGACAAAATGTGCGACCCTTTGCGACCTGATGACCTAGTTAATGAATTGATTTGCATATACCATATACGAATTAACAGGGGAGTACGAGGGAAACGCCTTGAATGAACATTTATTTGGTGGTTACATTATTTTTAAGAATCTATTTCGTTTATTTGGCTATTTCTAGGCATAGATAGAAATGGATATCTCTATTGTGAAAAGACAAAAAGAAGAATCCGGATAAGTAAAAAAAAATAAATCAAAAGTGAAGGTGTATATTTGCGATCTGTTATATTGCGCTGGGTCGTTGAAAATCAATAACGTTTATCTTTGTATTCTCGTTTCATTCGTGTCATGCTAAAGCGGATACACAACAAATCATAATATAGGCCTATATGGATATGACAGTGCCCCTTGCCGCCCTCTCACCATTAACTGGAGAAAATGCTCAATGCTCGTTATACCACCTTCCTGTGCATGAATTGTATTTTATTGATAGATCAATTTAATGACTATTTTGTATCCTGAAACCAATTTGACTTGTGAATATGTTCAATTGAGTTTCTCTTTGTGTCTTTTACTAATTGTACCTCGTTTATAAGTTAGCAATTTAATGACTTCCGAATATTTTGAAACTAATTTGACTGAAAAATCTCTCAAGTTACCTCCCCTTTGTGCCATTTTCAAGTGTACAATTTGAGTCACAATCTAATAGCTGCCGATTATTTCGACCTTTCACCTTGCGCTACTTTCGAGTGTATGAATCGCATTATACCTCGTACACGAATTGTACCTCGTTTATAAGTTAGCAATTTAATGACTTCCGAATATTTTGAAACTAATTTGGCTGAAAAATCTCTCAAGTTACCTCCCCTTTGTGCCATTTTCAAGTGTACAATTTGAGTCACAATCTAATAGCTGCCGATTATTTCGACCTTTCTCCTTGCGCTACTTTCGAGTGTATGAATAGCATTATACCTCGTACACGAATTGTACCTCGTTTATAAGTTAGCAATTTAATGACTTCCGAATATTTTGAAACTAATTTGGCTGAAAAATCTCTCAAGTTACCTCCCCTTTGTGCCATTTTCAAGTGTACAATTTGAGTCACAATCTAATAGCTGTCGATTATTTCGACCTTTCTCTTTGCGCTACTTTCGAGTGTATGAATCGCATTATACCTCGTACACGAATTGTACCTCGTTTATAAGTTAGCAATTTAATGACTTCCGAATATTTTGAAACTAATTTGGCTGAAAAATCTCTCAAGTTACCTCCCCTTTGTGCCATTTTCAAGTGTACAATTTGAGTCATAATCTAATAGCTGCCGATTATTTCGACCTTTCTCTTTGCGCTACTTTCGAGTGTATGAATCGCATTTTGTCGATAAATCTATATTGAATATAATTATGTATATAAAATCTACCGTCATAAAATATAGTATCAACTGTAATACCTCATATGCCTATACAAGGCCTGAGTGTAATAAAGTGAACTTGAACTTGAACTTGTCAGCATGCGGAATTTGAACTATGCCCTACTTCATAGCTGTCGATTTTGGAGAGGATGGTAATTAGTCCACGATCACGTATTAACACTTTCAACGATACATCGCTGAAAAAGTATTTTCTTTACAGCATAAAACTTATACTGTTGAAGATTTTGAAATTAAGTTGACTGGAAGCCATTGCTGCAACGGCTTCCAGTTAAATTAATTACAAAATATTCAACAAATTGGTTTTCTGTACGGTTGCATTGAAAATGAGATACGGGGAATTAATTCATCGCTAAAGAGGTTAAAATAATTTCGCAAGAACGATGTCCACAGAAGTGTGATTAGCTTGCCAAATCATCTGATCTATAGTGATGGAATAAGCTACCAGAAATGACTTCTCTAACGAGTCTTCAAAGATCAAAGATTGTCAAGATCAATAATCGATCTCGCTTTAGTTATATCAAAGCATAGGTGTACGTGGTTAAGGAGCATGCCACTTAATTGCTTTTAATATGATGGTAGCATAGTTCCTGAACCCATCAATATACTCCAATCATCATGTGCACCTCAAGACCGTGCTCACTTTAGCTCTCAGATAATAATTGGTTCTTTGTGACTGATAAAAGGATGTCGTAGAGATAACTAGCGCACCTCAGTAATGTATCATTCCAGTTTAAGCTGTGCCGCGCCTATTCATAGTTAAGCTCCACCTACGCTTTGCTCGTATTGATATCGATCGATGCCTGAACTCACTGACATCAATTTTGAGAAAACTATACAGGTAAGTTGGTTACTATTTTGAAACTAATTTGACTGGGTGCTGTTGCTGCAATTGGCAGCAACAGCGCCCATTCAAATTAGGTTCAAAATAGCCAACATAATGCTTATTAAATGGTAAAGACAGGCAATTCGTACAACGTGTCGGACTATTAAGCGTTAAAGACGGACTGTATCAAGTCATTCATGACGGCATGATTATGACGTACTCCTACACGCCACGTCGTTGTTTGTGACGTCATATGATGGATGGATAAACTTGAAAAGGTCCATTATATACACGTGCTTAGTATTTATATTACAAGCTGCTTTATAGCCACGGTGTAACCATTTCGCTATGAAATGGTTAACAACATTCTAAGGAATTTGCCGCCATTGTTAACCCTTTCATATCGAAGCCGGCGAAACCGGTCCTCTGCAGTGGTCAATATGAATGTCCATTTGCAAACCAAGAGAAGATTTTTTGAACATTTACCACTGGGGTGACTCTCGATAACCGAGCCAGTCATTCCATTGGTAAAACTTCAAAACTAGTCTTCTCCTGGTCTGCAAATGGATATTCAATACGCAAATATCGAAATTTCTTGAACAAATATAGGCATTAAAGGATTAATGTGTGGTTTTACTTGACAGTGCAAATCAAGGACGGAATATGCTCACGGTTGTAATTGGTTTCGGTCAAATATGATTCTTGTCTAAGAAATTATTTAGATGCCTCTCCTCGATACATTTTGCGGGGATGATCATTGGAGTTCCCTTAGTACTATTTATAAATATGAATGACAGTTCCATAGCAGATGTAACTACAGGAATATCCCACGGTCGTTTATTTATGCATGTATTTGCTGTCTATTTCTATATGACATGAAAGGGAAACATATTTACTAATGTCAAAATACATACAATCAGGAAACAGGATTACTTTCAATGCTGCTGTATCTCTTGATTCTTATGAATAATTCATTCGCATGTTTTCACACAGCTTGATAAATCAATGATTTTCTCTTCATTTCACTTTATCAATAACGTATGTTTTCTTTCAAATATCAGTATGGGATTGGATTATGTTTGTGAAAGTGAAAGATAAATCGGAAATATTATTATAACAACACGTGACCCCCAACACCCAAGTGTGTGTATGTGCGTGCGTGCGTGCGTGCGTGCGTGCGTGCGTGCGTGCGTGCGTGCGTGCGTGCGTGCGTGCGTGCGTGCGTGCGTGCGTGCGTGAGTACGTGCGTGCGTGCGTGTGTGCGTGCGTGAGTGAGTGAGTGAGTGAGTGCATGCGTGCGTGCGTTCTTGCGTGTGTGCGTGTGTGCATATGAGCGAGCAAGCGAGCGAGCGTGCGTGCGTGCGTGCGTGTGAGAGAGAGAAAACGGGGACTGAGAGGGATAGGGAGAGAATATGAGAGAAAAAAGGATTAGTGCATCTACAGTTTCGAATACGAGCCTTTCGCATTTCTTATGTACAGACTTTCCTTTGTTTAAATAGCAATGTTCCATGTTTTATGTTCACCAGCTGGTTCCTGAAACAGGTACACAATTTGAACTATGATCGACAGTTACTCTTTATTCAACTTGATGTATTTACCCGTAATGATATACCTTGTTTTTATAGATGCTTATTAAACTCTTGATTTTTTTCCAATGTTTCAAGAATATCACAAGCCGTTTGCAAAGCAGATGTTTTAAATGAACCACTTTTGCTCAATCCTTTCGTCAAAAATGCCACCACGGGGCTTACCTTTTCCTCTGATGATTTTATTAATTCAAGTGTCACAACAATTGGCGACATTCTACATAATGATCAAAAGATAACTATTGATGCCATTTGTCCTAAAATCAGGCATCGATCTAAACGGCTCTTGAACATAAAGCTAGATGCATTGTGGAACAGTCACTATTAGTGGAAAAATATGCTCATCCACACAGGCCACACACCCCTTTCATTGTATTACATTGAGCTGTCGTATACTTTTAAAGATGGTGTTTGACGGTGTGTATGCATACCCATTGCAAAAGAGAGCTAAATAAATTGTAATTATTGAAATATTATACAGATAATTTAAGGAACTCTGTTAACAATATATGGGAAGATAGGCTATCCTTGGATACCTCCTCGGTAGCATCCTGCTGTTGCTTTTATGATTACCCATGCACCAATTATGAAGGCGACTTATCGTGGAAAATATTACACGGGGCGTTGAATACAGGGGTGTTTTTTTTACCGAGCGTGGTACTATGCTAATGATGATTGTGTAGTATGTGGTGAAAAGGAGGACCTTGGGACATATGTTCATAACGTGTTCTCATCTTCGCCCATTACTTCTAGCCATTAGATAAATTGTTCTCCATTTAATTGAGATTGATGTGTTCCATCCGGTGATTATATACAAGGAGTTCCATGTCCGAGATGTTCATCTAAATCTGAACGTAGAAGTCGTCATAGTTTGGCTAATTGGGTAATTTCAAGTGCCAAATTGGCGACGTATGTAACACGCCAACGCCTGATGGATGGGTGCGAACAGACGAACCCGCTCAAGGATTGCATATCTAGAATTAGGTCACGGATACACATTGAATTTGACTATAGCAAAAATGAAGGGTTATTAAACGAATTTCGAGGCTTTTGGGCCTTTAACAACCTCATGTGTGGAAAACAATGATCTTAAGCTTAATGGGTTTTTTCTAAGATAAATGTCTATTTTCTCGGAGTGTGCGATCGTTATTAGTTTGGTGTCAGGCTGGTGAAGAGATATCCTTGTTAGAATGGAGGATTAGGATGCGTTTTTATGATGTTTTAATGTGAAATTGTAAAGAAAATAGTTTTTATGATTTGTAAATAAAGCACATGAAGTCTTCTTCTTCTTATTCTTCTTTTTCTTAAGACATGTTTAATAATTCTGGTTCTACATGAGGAATCTTCTCCAAATTCTGGTGGAAGCATCCCGAGGCTCTGAGGAAGAGGTTTGCCAACGTTGGGGTCAAAAGCTGAAACTCAACAGCAGCAGCATTGCACGAAATTGGTTCCAAAATAGTTACCTCACGGCGGCCCGACAGAAGAATATATCACTGACGGGTATATTGAACATATTTGTCCTTGTTATGTTCAGCACAGACCCGCGTGTCCACAGATTAATTACACATCTGGTAAGTGAAACGAATGCATGCCACATAGCGTGGCCACATGGAAGATATATAAGTCTGAGATGGAAATTATTCTCTGATGTGTGCAGATTACACGTGTGCCGCGGAGGAATGATCACTACATAGAGAATCTGGAACGAGGTCACTTTGCATATCACTATTATGGACCGAGTCGAAAATTATCAATTTGCACGAGCTTTAGCGAGTGCAAAATTGATAATTTTCAACGAGGTTCATAATAGTGATATGAAAAGTGACCGAGTTTGAGATTTTATTTATCATATAAACTGTAATTTTGAAATATTTCCCAATAGTTGCTGATGTGACTTTTATCTGATTTCTCATTGTTGATTTTCGTGAAATCAATACAGCCGCTGTAACGCACCACTACTTGATAACAGATACTGAATGTGCAACAAAATATAGTGACAAACACAAAATCTGGCGATGTCAGCCGTAAACTACACTTTTCTTCTAAGACTGTTGCAGAGCCACGGCCATCAATCGTTACTTCGCTGCAGACTGATAAACTGTCAAACGATGACATTTTGCGATGACGTTTCATGAATGACAAATCGTAGTAAACAAATCGTAGTAAAACAGTACCGCGTAGTAATCCCTACGCGTCACGCTCACACCAGTCGATGTTTTAATTGGTCGATTTAAATGGGTTGCGCACCCAACAACCAATAAATTTATCATATGAACAAGGCTTTCGGCTTTTCCATATTTCTCGATATACACATGTAATATTCAACGACCGATTTTCATTGATTTGATATTGTGTAAGAAATATTTTCATTGATTAGATAACGCGTAATAATCCTACCTGCCTTGTGACACCGCAAATGCATCCTCGCGACGACGACGGCGAAAATGTAAACAAGACGGGATACGTTATGTTGTTGATTGAAATTTTGTATTATAAATAGTTATGAAATACTTTTGTAAATTTGCGGGATATACGCTGACATTTTACAAGTACTTTCAAGTCCGAAATAACGATGTTTTGTTTTTCATTATTTTATTGTGGCTCATTGGCCATACCTCTTATCGACTTTATTGGAAAATTTCAACGTCAAAATATCAGTTCATATGATAAATAGAATCTCAAGCTCGGTCCCATTGCATATCACTATTATCAACCTCGTCGAAAGCTATCACATAGTACTCTCTAATATTTGTGCAATGTGATAATTTTCGACGAGGTTGATAATAGTGATATGAAATGTCACTTCGTTCCCGATCCCTTATATATCACGCCAAGATCGTGTTGTGTCGAGGTCATGCAAGGCCTGGCGAGTAAGTGTATGTTGTATTCACAGATATTACACATCTTTGAATCAGCATTCCTTCAATACCTGGTTGAATTTCAAAATCGAAAAATGGTCTTGGTCTAACGAGACGTAATGGGATAATACTTAAGATAGGCAAGATAAATTGTTACCAAATGAGTAGAAGTAGTGTTAAAGGCATGCAAAAAGGCCTCGATATTTTACTGTCTTACTGTCAAAGATGGCGCCTAACTGTAAATGCTGACACAACAAAGCTAAGGCGCTTAGACGAGATGGCCACCTGCGCCAGACCAATAATGGTGGTATGGGACAAATGAGGTCGAATATCTTGGTATTGTACTTACCTCTAACGGTTCATTCTACGAGGCACAAGAATGCCTATCCGAACAAGGCCAAAAAGCTGTAGCCTGTTTGCGTTGGAGAAATCCCGTAATAAATTAATCAATCTAACTCCGGCACATTATTGCAGCTTATTCGATAAACTCGTTCTACCAGTACTATGATATGGGAGTGAGGTGTGGGGTTCCCATCAGGTACACGAAATTGAAAAATGCCATCTCCGTTTCTGCAGACATATATTAGGCGTCAAACAAAGCACAACAAGCTGTATGATCTATGGTGAGCTTCGGAAGGTATCACTTTACATAATCAGCGGGATTCGAGTAGTGAAATATTGGTTCAAACTTCCAAATTTCGAACCAAATAGTGTTGTGCGATGTATATATAACGTTCTATGCTTTGATTTACGCGAGGCTGAGAATAATAACAACACTTGTGAAAATTGGTTAAGCTCTTTAAGACATATGCACGGTACTAGAGTTTCCATCGATGTTTGGTTAGCGCATGGTAATGGTATTGATAAAAACAGTTTCATTGAAGCCTACAAACAACGGGCAGTTGCCAATTGGGGAAGCTAGACACAGGTAGCAAAACTAGGCTATACAAGCACGTTGTTGATGATGGATCATACACAAGTTAGTTGGATATGATAACAATAACCAAAATACCGACAGTCCATGTACAGACTATGAACTAGCTCCCACAAACTACACATGGAATCAGGAAGATGGCAGAAACCATTGCCAACCCATTTCTCTGAAAGGAAGTGCAATGCCTGCGACGATGCCGAGGATGAATATCATTTCTTATTAGTCTGCCAAATTTATCAAGATTCAAGAAAACTATACATGTATATAAAACAATATTATTGAAAAACCCCAGCGTCTTTAAACTGACAGAACTACTTCAGTCTGGCAATAGTTCATGCATAAGGAAGCTAGCTGAGCTTACACTCCATGCATTTACATTGAGAGACACATATATGACCTGAGCATCTGCTTATGCATAATGTTAGGTGGGGCACATGCGGGGGAGTGGCGCTTAAATTACATTCATCCTAGCGTTTCAATTTTTAGTCGCAATCATTTTTACGGCCTAACCCAACTCGTTATTCATAGATCTTAGACGACGGCGACGACGACGACTAATGCGACGACGACGACGACGATGATAATGGTGATGAAGACGACGAGGACGATGATGATGATGATGATGATAATTATGGTGCTGGTGGTGGTGATGATGATGATGAGTGTGGTGGTGGTGGTGATGATGATGATGATGATTGTGATGATGATGTTGATGATGATGATGGTGTTGACGATAATGATGATGTTGATGATGATGGTGATGATGATGCTGATGATGATGGTGGTGGTGATGGTCATGGTAATGGTAATGGTAATGGTAATGGTAATGGTAATGGTGATGGTGATGATGATGATGATGGTGTTGACGATGATGGTGATGATGATGATGATGATGATGATGATGATGATGATGATGATTATGGTGGTGGTGGTGGTGGTGATGATGATGATGAGTGTGGTGGTGGTGGTGATGATGACGATGATGGTGTTGACGATGATGATGATGTTGATGATGATGGTGATGATGATGATGATGATGATGATGATGGTGGTGGTGGTGGTGGTGATGATGGTGATGGTGATGGTGATGATGGTGGTGGTGGTGATAATGATGATGATGATGATGATGATGATGATGGTGGTGGTGGTGGTGGTGGTGGTGGTGATGATGTTGGTGGTGATGATAACGAAATAATTACAATTGTAATATGTAATACTGTCATAGTGTCTGCCACATTCTTACATTCTGTAATTTACACGCAAGGGCCGAATGGGCCTACTGTGAAATACTCCATCTAGCTATCTATATATCAGGCGTAGATCGTGTTGTGTCGAGGTCATGCGAGGCTGGGCGAGTACGCCTATGTTGTATTCACATAACATACATATCTTTAAATCAACATTCCCTGGATACCTGGTTGAATTTCACAATAAAAAATTCGTCTCGGTCTGACAAGACGTAATGGAATAAAACAGTAGAAAAGGCGCATAAATTGTTATCAAATCGGCAGAAGCCATGCCATGGAAGAACGAGTGTCCCATAGCTGGAGTGATGCTCAGATGAACACACAGAGTGAGAGCAAGCAGTAATTATCTCTTATCCGTATACAACACTGAGCCCATCTGTTTGGTCTATTAGGTCGCGAGAGCATTACATAAACAAAGATATTTACATTCGTCATGAGAGTTCACGTTGACAGAAAGTCTATATGCCATGTATGCTGACATTTGAAGAATGCACGAGACTGCCAGCTACATGTGTAATATCTTATTGTCACTACGTAGACCGTGTCAGTATCAGCCGGAAAGTATGCTTGTTGCAAAGCATTAAGCAATGTATACGGTGGATTTGGAAAAATTGATGAATCCAGTTTATCGATCAATCATATGAAGTCCGAGTCAACTACGTCGCATATAGGCTGACGTCATTATCAATAACGTCATGAATGACATGATTTGGTCCATCAGAAGCGCTTAAAAGTTGGTCAAATTGTTAGAATGGTATGTCTTTATTATTTGATAAACATGCTATAGGCAGCAACAGCACTCAGTCAAATTACTTTCAAAATATTCAACAGCTTACCTGTAACATATCCTAGGGAAGGTGATGCTGCATGATATGGACAGACTTCGCCAACACCTGCGCAGTAATGTCAGGGATTTGGCGAAGAGGGAGTTATAATTTTTTAAATAAAGTTTTGCCACCCAGACATGTAATCAATATGTATTGTTTCGTTCTCGTCGCGAGAGAAAATCTCAACAACTCCCTGTATGTGCTGACTCAGTGAAGCGTTCCAATTTCTCATTGACAACAAGCAGACGATGGACTGACAGATAACTTGTTTGCCAGACTATTTAACAGCTGCTTATGGCAAAGTAAATGTCGATCCTGGTTGCTCGGATATACCCGCGAATCCCGCATGTATGGAGATATAGAGGCCATCACTAAGACTCAATTACGCGGTCAATTGACCTTTCGCTCTTCCATAATTGGGGAGCCCTTATCTATAAGATGTTTCGATTGATACATATGTTAGTAATATGCTCCTATGAAGTTGGGAATTCCTCCATCTCGATTTTAGGTCAGTCGTACAAAGTACGCTATTTACTATCTTGAAGCCTATAACAGAACATACAGAATCCACTGGCCACGTCATCCCCGCCAGCAGTGCCTCGGTCATCAACATTGAGACCAACTTATTCAAACGGAAGGTTAAAGAGGCCATACAAATCTACAAACATCAACCAACCATGAACAGAGACGAGGGCTACCGTATACCAGCAGTCTACCGGTCCATGCTGTCACGTGACTCCACAAGAACTGACCAGAGTGACCTTGCCAGCGATCGTCAGTTAGTGCTGAAGAAGTGACCGAGATGGGCATGAAAGCTACACTCAAACAATTTCTACATCCCGGAGAGGTAACTAATTTGTCCGTATTATGAATATTCCTGGGATCGGGACCAACTTTTTCGGAAATATCTTGAAGCCGTTTCGGCTACACGGCATCGCTGCCTTGCTCAACATCAGCCTCGTGTAAAACGGGTTTCAAAACTGTCCAAAATCATATTTCTGACATCTTGCAGAAAATGTCACATCTTTACTAACTTATTAAGAGGTATTATGCCTCTGTCATTCCATGATATTATGATCTAAGACTCTGGCTGCAGAATCCATAAAGCTAAACATATGGGCTTATATAACACAACAAGAGGAGTATTATTTAATACGCCCAGGTCACAAGGTGACATGTGGGGTCCATTATGATGTTACATATTGTGGCGGTAGAGTAGATATAATTATTATTATTATTATTATTATTATTATTATTATTATTATTATTATTATTACATTATTAATATTAGACTATATTATACAGACCTCGTTGTTGTTGTTGTCATATTCGTCATCGGTGGAGACGGTGGTGGTGGTGGGAGTGTTGTTGTTGTTGTTGTTGTTGTTGTTGTTGTTGTTGTTGCTGATTGTCTTTGTTTCTGGTTACTGTGCACACGTAACTGCCCTCCGTGTCTGCGTGCGTGCGTACGTGCGTGCGTGCGTGCGTGCGTGCCTGCGTACGCGCGTGCGTGCGTGCGTGTTCATTGTGTAGTCGCGCCCCGTGTCTTCTCTCCTCGTTTCCAAAACCGAAACAGAAACGAAAGAGAAACGAGGAGCAAGACCGGTTTGCCGCAATTGGGATAGTAAGTCTATTACCTTAATCGGGATGTGGACTCATATAATCTGGTACGTGGTATCGTTCATGTTGCCTGAAATTGCTTAGTGATGATTCGAATAAAGGCACATAATTTCGTGAGGAATTTTCGATTTTTCGTTGAGAAAAAAGAAGCAAATTTGAAATAGTTTGGGCGAGTTTGATAGTATTTTGGTAAGTAGATTCGCCTTTCAGTAGAAAAATTATTACATACGAGGACGTAGTGGAATTCATCCCCTATGTCATTCATGTCGCACAAGTTGCAGGTTCGTTCTTCCCTTGGGATTCCTCCCCATCGGCCTTTTTCGATAGGTAGGTAATGATTGCCTGTTCGAAATTTTGTTAGGGCGATTCTGTTCTTGTCTGAGAGATTTTCTAGATATGTTTCCATTTCCAGGTTTTGCTTAAATGATTTATACGTTTTCCCTTTCCACGATTCTGTCATTTCCCCTATCCAGTGTTGTCTAAATTGGTCTCCAAGATTTAGTTTTATGATACTTTTTATGTTCATTCCCTGCGGTATTATTTTCGTTTTCCACAGATATCTCATACCCGTTTCCTCTAGTATAGTTTTGATACTGTTTAAGCACTTTACTGTGTGTTGTTTTGTTTGTGGTCGTTTAGCGTGTATGCGTAGATTCTTGCTGCTATTTTGGTTTGCTTCCCAGTAATTAATTTGAGCCAGTAATTAATCATGCGTCGTTTTATGAGTAGTTTTAGCGGCATTTTCCCCACCTCTCCGTAAAGCATGTAAGATGGTGTACTGCGTTTTAGATTTAATAGAAACCTTAGGAAGGATAGTTTTATTTTTACTAGGATTGCACGGTTTTCAATGCCTAACACTTCACTACCATAAATAAGGATTGGTCCAATGGTTTTTCTATATAGTTTTAAATGGCAATCCGTTGGTAGATCTAGCTGGCGGGCTCTTCTATTTAGGGAGTATATAGCCGTGCTAGCTTGTTCGGCTATGTGTTTCTGAGCAGTAATGAGACGTCCATTGGGTGTAAAGTAGATGCCTAGGTATTTATAGCTATCAGTGACTTCTAAGGGTGTTCCATTAATCTTAAATTCTAGATTGCTGTACCATCGCTTTGTGCTTCCGAACACTAATACCTTAGTTTTCGCGATATTAACCTTTACAATGTCATATATATTGCTTTACCTGGCATTGGCGACACTTGACCTCTGTCATTCGCAAACTGCTTCATTTTTCACAAAATGTACACAATGCTTCTTGGTGGTAAGATACTTGCGATGCGATGTAGTTCAGTGTCACACGCGCCAACGGTGGCTTCTATCTGACCATTTAGGTTCGATCCTGCCAAAAAATGATAATAACGTTAATATACATTCAACCAACGTATACTTGAGACTCTGGAAGGAAAAAGGAAATGCAATGTGTTACATCTACCTCTAATAATTGTACCATTAGCATCTCTAAACGATGCATGCTTTCACGACCTTATGAAATCAAACGCGAGTACTGGATAACATTGCAAAATCTGGCGCGTAACTCCATTCTGGTGCCACGAGATTCTTTCGACACATACGCTGATTCAGCTTCGAGTTTTTTGAAATACAAAATGGCTAAATGTGGTGGAGGCACGACCCCATACTAATCCTTCCCCAGGACAGCACAAGTGTGCAAATACTTACAGTTTCCTCAAATGACCGTTACAGAGTTAAAACGCATACATTTGCAATAATAGTAGCTTGCAAAATTGTCAGTAGTATGGGGATCAAACACAAAGTCCATAAAAGCAAATGCTTCATCTGAAATTCTCAAGGCAATTCTTCATCTGTCGTCAAAATCTCCACAATTACTCAACATAATCCGCTCGATTATTCAACCCTCTCGGTATCCACACAGGCAAAGGCCCAATGCCGGATCTTTGACAACTGTTATAACTCTCTAACGCCTTCTCGTACAACTGCCACGCTTTGCTACTGGTCTGAAGAATCGTTACAACATTGTGGTTACCTGTAACCACTGAACCAACTGGTTATACAAAACGAGTTCTCTCCAAATGGAGCTCATACTCTGTTCGTCAACTGACCAGAGACTCATAAGATCAAATAGATCATTTTCAACAACAACAAACCACCATGACCTGACCCAACAACGTCGCTATAGCATGAAAATTCAACATCTTTTGATTTAAGTATTCTCGAACCAGAACACGTGTTTTTGGTTAAATTATCGCTGTCTATCTTTAACAGACTTTCCCAATTTGACCTTGATTGAAGGCAATTGCACAAACAAATCCTCTTCAAACTTATACGCAGCCCACTGACCGTTTACACGAAACTGTCTTTCCAACAATGCACGCTACCAAACATGCATTAACATAAATGCGACTGTCTGTAATTTTCATTAACAGGTAATTAAGCCTCTATAACAGACTAACCACTCTATTAGCGACACTAACATAGATTCGATGTCCCTATTTATAAGACGTAACCAAACCATGTCGTTTTGTTGTTAAGAAACCATTAATATTTTTCGTAAGCAATGAAGAAAAAACAACCACAACAAATTTTGAATTGCTGCATTTGATATCCTTACTCGCGGAAACTGCCTCTGGAAATGTATTAACACCACCGCCGCCAACATGCCTTACATGGCGATACAATAACCTTGACTGCGTCAATAGATTATCATAACTCTAAATAGTTGTGTAAATATAGGCCCTATAGGCCGATGCCAAATGGTAACACTGAAAACGTAATACGCAATTTCATTGTCTTGCAGCCACATAACACTCCCCCCCCTCCCCAAATACACTCTGTGTTCTAAAAAACCCCAAATAAATACAATTTCACATGGAGATATGCTGATTTTAGATCGAATATAAATAAATAATTGCCTCAGGCAAACAACTGATCAGCAATTGCTATATCTTCGAATTTGAATTCATATTTTTTTGAAAAACAAATTTATCCTTCTGCAAACTCAAACTAAACGCTGCTTTCCACACGTATTAGAAGCCACCTTCAAAGGATTACCCACATTCGATACCGTTGATGCTTGTGCAAAGCACCCTTTTCAAGTAAACTTTTCAATCTCATGAGAAACAAATTCCGATTTGTCTAAAGAAGACATGTTATGTCTGCCAAAAATAGTAACTTGTAACCGTCTCTTATAGTGTTACGCACATGTGAGAGCTACAGATTCTTTCGAACTTTCGTAAGAACGTTTTATATGAACAAGTGGACTTTCACTAGTTGCCGCACACACGTGATCTACTGTGCGCGCACACACGTGATCTACTGTGCGCGCACACACGTGATCTACTGTGCGCGCACACACGTGATCTACTGTGAGCGCACACACGTGATCTACTGTGTGCGCACACACGTGATCTACTGTGTGCGCACACACGTGATCTACTGTGCGCGCACACATATTATTGCTCCCCCACGCCACCTCTCTCTCACTCACTCTGACGCAGAAAGCAAACGTATTTCATTTTGAAAATAAAAACAATTTCGGCCTCAAAATCCATCAAAAAAAATATCCAATATGGCCACCAAACATGCTATATTTTGATTGGCCGACAGCGGCCATGTTTTTTGACGGATCAACGTCTCTTGAACAAACTTTAATTGCCCTTAGGCCCTAATCATATCTGCCAAATTTCGGCCCGATCCCTTCAGCGCTTCTGGAGAATAAGTAATTTTCACTACAACTAGGTCAACCAAGATGGCCGCCGAACCATTTGACAAACCAAGTTTCCTTGCCATAAATCATATTTCGTGAGGTGTGCATCAATCCCCCAAGCCGTTTCGGAGAAGAGTTTTAAAGACGTTTCCTAAAATCGTCCTAAATCCAAGATGGCCGCCGGCCAAATTGGCCGATCGGATTCATTTGAACATAGTTAGATCTCTATGCCCTATGAATGCTTCCTCCAAAATATAATTGAAATCGGCCCAGTGGTTCTTGAGAAGAAGTCGTTTAAAGAATTGCCCATTGCTTTACCATGGGCCCATTGCTTTACTGGTTTTCAAATGTCTTAATAATCTTGCCCCGCCATATCTAACATCGTTGATCGTACAGAAGACAGCGCCAAGGGCTCCCCGATCAAGTAGTCGTTTACTCTGTGTAGTGCCACCATCCAATCTACTAATCGGCCAACGCGCGTTCTCTAGAGCTGGCCCCAAGCTTTGGAACAGTCTTCCACCACATATACAAAATTGCCGTGAAATTGAACCTTTCAAATCTGCTCTCAAAACATATTTATTTTCAATTTAAGTTTTTGTACATAATTGTGTAATTTTATATAATCTTGTAAAGCGCCTTTGAGCTTCAATTGGAATTGGCGCTATATAAATGCATACATACATACATACATACATACATACATACATACATACATACATACATACATACATACATACATACATACATACATACATACATACATACATACATACATACACTGATCATTTAGTCACCCGTGACTTTGAAATTATGCCCATCGAACAGCTACCTCTTTCAGACACAACAGAGGAAACTGATAAACAAAGATCACTAAGAGAATCGTTTTGGATTAAAGAACTCGAAACACAATGGCCAAGGGGCATAAATTCGGACCCATGCCTCTCGGATCAACGTGAGATTATCCCATTTACTCTCACATACAATCGGAAAAATGTTGAAATTGCGAAAATCCTAAAGGATGAGTATCACAAATTACAGGACAATTTAAAACAACCATTCAACAAGCGTCCAGTAATTGCATTTAAGAAAAATCCTAATCTACGCGACATCTTGGTAAAAGCGAAACTCAAATAAGTGTTCAAAACATCAATCAATGATTTATCATTGTATACTAATCAGGCCATATGGCATCTATTAAACAAAATTGACAATCTCAGGTGATAAAATAAGCAAAAATATTTTCAATTTTTTTCAAATTTTGAAAATTCTGAGCCGGTGCGTTTACAATATTACATACATACATACATACATTTGGCGGGAAAACAAACCAAGCTGGCAGCCAATGCGTTTATCCGACAGTCTCTAAAGTGGCATATTTGAACTCACCACACTGATAAGCATATATAAAGTAATTTTCGCCATCAAAATACATCAAATACAAAAAAGACCATAAGACGAAGAAACGCTGAATTCTGATTGGTTGATGGCGGCCATGTTTTTAAACGAACAAACTTCCCTTAAACAAACTTGAAAGGCGCTAAGTTAGCACATGGAAATTGAAGCCGCACGTTGCCAGTGCGTCAATAAAATAAAAATACATATACTGCCAGAGCCGTGCTGGAGTCAGAGTACAATAGGCGTAAAAGCCTAGGATTGATTGTGACAGATGCATCCACAGATAGTCCCATATGAATCGTCAGTGTGTCAGTATATCAGACATGTGAAAACTGGTCGGCCAATCCTTGACTTTTTAGTCTTGGTGCGGTGGTCCAGTGGAAAGATGCCTGGTTGCTGATGCTATGCGGAGTTGCAGGATGACGGTTCGATCCCCCGACCGGGAGATGGTGATCAACAAATTAAACTAACGGGTGCAGCACTGTCGGCTAAGTTAGCACATGGAAATTGAAGCCGCACGTTGCCAGTGCGTCAATAAAATAAAAATACATATACTGCCAGAGCCGTGCTGGAGTCACAGTACAATAGGCGTAAAAGCCTAGGATTGATTGTGACAGATGCATCCACAGATAGTCCCATATGAATCGTCAGTGTGTCAGTATATCAGACATGTGAAAACTGGTCGGCCAATCCTTGACTTTTTAGTCTTGGTGCGGTGGTCCAGTGGAAAGATGCCTGGTTGCTGATGCTATGCGGAGTTGCAGGATGACGGTTCGATCCCCCGACCGGGAGATGGTGATCAACAAATTAAACTAACGGGTGCAGCACTGTCGGCTAAGTTAGCACATGGAAATTGAAGCCGCACGTTGCCAGTGCGTCAATAAAATAAAAATACATATACTGCCAGAGCCGTGCTGGAGTCAGAGTACAATAGGCGTAAAAGCCTAGGATTGATTGTGACAGATGCATCCACAGATAGTCCCATATGAATCGTCAGTGTGTCAGTATATCAGACATGTGAAAACTGGTCGGCCAATCCTTGACTTTTTAGTCTTGGTGCGGTGGTCCAGTGGAAAGATGCCTGGTTGCTGATGCTATGCGGAGTTGCAGGATGACGGTTCGATCCCCCGACCGGGAGATGGTGATCAACAAATTAAACTAACGGGTGCAGCACTGTCGGCTAAGTTAGCACATGGAAATTGAAGCCGCACGTTGCCAGTGCGTCAATAAAATAAAAATACATATACTGCCAGAGCCGTGCTGGAGTCAGAGTACAATAGGCGTAAAAGCCTAGGATTGATTGTGACAGATGCATCCACAGATAGTCCCATATGAATCGTCAGTGTGTCAGTATATCAGACATGTGAAAACTGGTCGGCCAATCCTTGACTTTTTAGTCTTGGTGCGGTGGTCCAGTGGAAAGATGCCTGGTTGCTGATGCTATGCGGAGTTGCAGGATGACGGTTCGATCCCCCGACCGGGAGATGGTGATCAACAAATTAAACTAACGGGTGCAGCACTGTCGGCTAAGTTAGCACATGGAAATTGAAGCCGCACGTTGCCAGTGCGTCAATAAAATAAAAATACATATACTGCCAGAGCCGTGCTGGAGTCAGAGTACAATAGGCGTAAAAGCCTAGGATTGATTGTGACAGATGCATCCACAGATAGTCCCATATGAATCGTCAGTGTGTCAGTATATCAGACATGTGAAAACTGGTCGGCCAATCCTTGACTTTTTAGTCTTGGTGCGGTGGTCCAGTGGAAAGATGCCTGGTTGCTGATGCTATGCAGAGTTGCAGGATGACGGTTCGATCCCCCGACCGGGAGATGGTGATCAACAAATTAAACTAACGGGTGCAGCACTGTCGGCTAAGTTAGCACATGGAAATTGAAGCCGCACGTTGCCAGTGCGTCAATAAAATAAAAATACATATACTGCCAGAGCCGTGCTGGAGTCAGAGTACAATAGGCGTAAAAGCCTAGGATTGATTGTGACAGATGCATCCACAGATAGTCCCATATGAATCGTCAGTGTGTCAGTATATCAGACATGTGAAAACTGGTCGGCCAATCCTTGACTTTTTAGTCTTGGTGCGGTGGTCCAGTGGAAAGATGCCTGGTTGCTGATGCTATGCGGAGTTGCAGGATGACGGTTCGATCCCCCGACCGGGAGATGGTGATCAACAAATTAAACTAACGGGTGCAGCAGTGTCGGCTAAGTTAGCACATGGAAATTGAAGCCGCACGTTGCCAGTGCGTCAATAAAATAAAAATACATATACTGCCAGAGCCGTGCTGGAGTCAGAGTACAATAGGCGTAAAAGCCTAGGATTGATTGTGACAGATGCATCCACAGATAGTCCCATATGAATCGTCAGTGTGTCAGTATATCAGACATGTGAAAACTGGTCGGCCAATCCTTGACTTTTTAGTCTTGGTGCGGTGGTCCAGTGGAAAGATGCCTGGTTGCTGATGCTATGCGGAGTTGCAGGATGACGGTTCGATCCCCCGACCGGGAGATGGTGATCAACAAATTAAACTAACGGGTGCAGCACTGTCGGCTAAGTTAGCACATGGAAATTGAAGCCGCACGTTGCCAGTGCGTCAATAAAATAAAAATACATATACTGCCAGAGCCGTGCTGGAGTCAGAGTACAATAGGCGTAAAAGCATAGGATTGATTGTGACAGATGCATCCACAGATAGTCCCATATGAATCGTCAGTGTGTCAGTATATCAGACATGTGAAAACTGGTCGGCCAATCCTTGACTTTTTAGTCTTGGTGCGGTGGTCCAGTGGAAAGATGCCTGGTTGCTGATGCTATGCGGAGTTGCAGGATGACGGTTCGATCCCCCGACCGGGAGATGGTGATCAACAAATTAAACTAACGGGTGCAGCACTGTCGGCTAAGTTAGCACATGGAAATTGAAGCCGCACGTTGCCAGTGCGTCAATAAAATAAAAATACATATACTGCCAGAGCCGTGCTGGAGTCAGAGTACAATAGGCGTAAAAGCCTAGGATTTATTGTGACAGATGCATCCACAGATAGTCCCATATGAATCGTCAGTGTGTCAGTATATCAGACATGTGAAAACTGGTCGGCCAATCCTTGACTTTTTAGTCTTGGTGCGGTGGTCCAGTGGAAAGATGCCTGGTTGCTGATGCTATGCGGAGTTGCAGGATGACGGTTCGATCCCCCGACCGGGAGATGGTGATCAACAAATTAAACTAACGGGTGCAGCACTGTCGGCTAAGTTAGCACATGGAAATTGAAGCCGCACGTTGCCAGTGCGTCAATAAAATAAAAATACATATACTGCCAGAGCCGTGCTGGAGTCAGAGTACAATAGGCGTAAAAGCCTAGGATTGATTGTGACAGATGCATCCACAGATAGTCCCATATGAATCGTCAGTGTGTCAGTATATCAGACATGTGAAAACTGGTCGGCCAATCCTTGACTTTTTAGTCTTGGTGCGGTGGTCCAGTGGAAAGATGCCTGGTTGCTGATGCTATGCGGAGTTGCAGGATGACGGTTCGATCCCCCGACCGGGAGATGGTGATCAACAAATTAAACTAACGGGTGCAGCACTGTCGGCTAAGTTAGCACATGGAAATTGAAGCCGCACGTTGCCAGTGCGTCAATAAAATAAAAATACATATACTGCCAGAGCCGTGCTGGAGTCAGAGTACAATAGGCGTAAAAGCCTAGGATTGATTGTGACAGATGCATCCACAGATAGTCCCATATGAATCGTCAGTGTGTCAGTATATCAGACATGTGAAAACTGGTCGGCCAATCCTTGACTTTTTAGTCTTGGTGCGGTGGTCCAGTGGAAAGATGCCTGGTTGCTGATGCTATGCGGAGTTGCAGGATGACGGTTCGATCCCCCGACCGGGAGATGGTGATCAACAAATTAAACTAACGGGTGCAGCACTGTCGGCTAAGTTAGCACATGGAAATTGAAGCCGCACGTTGCCAGTGCGTCAATAAAATAAAAATACATATACTGCCAGAGCCGTGCTGGAGTCAGAGTACAATAGGCGTAAAAGCCTAGGATTGATTGTGACAGATGCATCCACAGATAGTCCCATATGAATCGTCAGTGTGTCAGTATATCAGACATGTGAAAACTGGTCGGCCAATCCTTGACTTTTTAGTCTTGGTGCGGTGGTCCAGTGGAAAGATGCCTGGTTGCTGATGCTATGCGGAGTTGCAGGATGACGGTTCGATCCCCCGACCGGGAGATGGTGATCAACAAATTAAACTAACGGGTGCAGCACTGTCGGCTAAGTTAGCACATGGAAATTGAAGCCGCACGTTGCCAGTGCGTCAATAAAATAAAAATACATATACTGCCAGAGCCGTGCTGGAGTCAGAGTACAATAGGCGTAAAAGCCTAGGATTGATTGTGACAGATGCATCCACAGATAGTCCCATATGAATCGTCAGTGTGTCAGTATATCAGACATGTGAAAACTGGTCGGCCAATCCTTGACTTTTTAGTCTTGGTGCGGTGGTCCAGTGGAAAGATGCCTGGTTGCTGATGCTATGCGGAGTTGCAGGATGACGGTTCGATCCCCCGACCGGGAGATGGTGATCAACAAATTAAACTAACGGGTGCAGCAGTGTCGGCTAAGTTAGCACATGGAAATTGAAGCCGCACGTTGCCAGTGCGTCAATAAAATAAAAATACATATACTGCCAGAGCCGTGCTGGAGTCAGAGTACAATAGGCGTAAAAGCCTAGGATTGATTGTGACAGATGCATCCACAGATAGTCCCATATGAATCGTCAGTGTGTCAGTATATCAGACATGTGAAAACTGGTCGGCCAATCCTTGACTTTTTAGTCTTGGTGCGGTGGTCCAGTGGAAAGATGCCTGGTTGCTGATGCTATGCGGAGTTGCAGGATGACGGTTCGATCCCCCGACCGGGAGATGGTGATCAACAAATTAAACTAACGGGTGCAGCACTGTCGGCTAAGTTAGCACATGGAAATTGAAGCCGCACGTTGCCAGTGCGTCAATAAAATAAAAATACATATACTGCCAGAGCCGTGCTGGAGTCAGAGTACAATAGGCGTAAAAGCATAGGATTGATTGTGACAGATGCATCCACAGATAGTCCCATATGAATCGTCAGTGTGTCAGTATATCAGACATGTGAAAACTGGTCGGCCAATCCTTGACTTTTTAGTCTTGGTGCGGTGGTCCAGTGGAAAGATGCCTGGTTGCTGATGCTATGCGGAGTTGCAGGATGACAGTTCGATCCCCCGACCGGGAGATGGTGATCAACAAATTAAACTAACGGGTGCAGCACTGTCGGCTAAGTTAGCACATGGAAATTGAAGCCGCACGTTGCCAGTGCGTCAATAAAATAAAAATACATATACTGCCAGAGCCGTGCTGGAGTCAGAGTACAATAGGCGTAAAAGCCTAGGATTGATTGTGACAGATGCATCCACAGATAGTCCCATATGAATCGTCAGTGTGTCAGTATATCAGACATGTGAAAACTGGTCGGCCAATCCTTGACTTTTTAGTCTTGGTGCGGTGGTCCAGTGGAAAGATGCCTGGTTGCTGATGCTATGCGGAGTTGCAGGATGATGGTTCGATCCCCCAACCGGGAGATGGTGATCAACAAATTAAACTAACGGGTGCAGCACTGTCGGCTAAGTTAGCACATGGAAATTGAAGCCGCACGTTGCCAGTGCGTCAATAAAATAAAAATACATATACTGCCAGAGCCGTGCTGGAGTCAGAGTACAATAGGCGTAAAAGCCTAGGATTGATTGTGACAGATGCATCCACAGATAGTCCCATATGAATCGTCAGTGTGTCAGTATATCAGACATGTGAAAACTGGTCGGCCAATCCTTGACGTTTTAGTCTTGGTGCGGTGGTCCAGTGGAAAGATGCCTGGTTGCTGATGCTATGCGGAGTTGCAGGATGACGGTTCGATCCCCCGACCAGGAGATGGTGATCAACAAATTAAACTAACGGGTGCAGCACTGTCGGCTAAGTTAGCACATGGAAATTGAAGCCGCACGTTGCCAGTGCGTCAATAAAATAAAAATACATATACTGCCAGAGCCGTGCTGGAGTCAGAGTACAATAGGCGTAAAAGCATAGGATTGATTGTGACAGATGCATCCACAGATAGTCCCATATGAATCGTCAGTGTGTCAGTATATCAGACATGTGAAAACTGGTCGGCCAATCCTTGACTTTTTAGTCTTGGTGCGGTGGTCCAGTGGAAAGATGCCTGGTTGCTGATGCTATGCGGAGTTGCAGGATGACGGTTCGATCCCCCGACCGGGAGATGGTGATCAACAAATTAAACTAACGGGTGCAGCACTGTCGGCTAAGTTAGCACATGGAAATTGAAGCCGCACGTTGCCAGTGCGTCAATAAAATAAAAATACATATACTGCCAGAGCCGTGCTGGAGTCAGAGTACAATAGGCGTAAAAGCCTAGGATTGATTGTGACAGATGCATCCACAGATAGTCCCATATGAATCGTCAGTGTGTCAGTATATCAGACATGTGAAAACTGGTCGGCCAATCCTTGACTTTTTAGTCTTGGTGCGGTGGTCCAGTGGAAAGATGCCTGGTTGCTGATGCTATGCGGAGTTGCAGGATGACGGTTCGATCCCCCGACCGGGAGATGGTGATCAACAAATTAAACTAACGGGTGCAGCACTGTCGGCTAAGTTAGCACATGGAAATTGAAGCCGCACGTTGCCAGTGCGTCAATAAAATAAAAATACATATACTGCCAGAGCCGTGCTGGAGTCAGAGTACAATAGGCGTAAAAGCCTAGGATTGATTGTGACAGATGCATCCACAGATAGTCCCATATGAATCGTCAGTGTGTCAGTATATCAGACATGTGAAAACTGGTCGGCCAATCCTTGACTTTTTAGTCTTGGTGCGGTGGTCCAGTGGAAAGATGCCTGGTTGCTGATGCTATGCGGAGTTGCAGGATGACGGTTCGATCCCCCGACCGGGAGATGGTGATCAACAAATTAAACTAACGGGTGCAGCACTGTCGGCTAAGTTAGCACATGGAAATTGAAGCCGCACGTTGCCAGTGCGTCAATAAAATAAAAATACATATACTGCCAGAGCCGTGCTGGAGTCAGAGTACAATAGGCGTAAAAGCCTAGGATTGATTGTGACAGATGCATCCACAGATAGTCCCATATGAATCGTCAGTGTGTCAGTATATCAGACATGTGAAAACTGGTCGGCCAATCCTTGACTTTTTAGTCTTGGTGCGGTGGTCCAGTGGAAAGATGCCTGGTTGCTGATGCTATGCGGAGTTGCAGGATGACGGTTCGATCCCCCGACCGGGAGATGGTGATCAACAAATTAAACTAACGGGTGCAGCACTGTCGGCTAAGTTAGCACATGGAAATTGAAGCCGCACGTTGCCAGTGCGTCAATAAAATAAAAATACATATACTGCCAGAGCCGTGCTGGAGTCAGAGTACAATAGGCGTAAAAGCCTAGGATTGATTGTGACAGATGCATCCACAGATAGTCCCATATGAATCGTCAGTGTGTCAGTATATCAGACATGTGAAAACTGGTCGGCCAATCCTTGACTTTTTAGTCTTGGTGCGGTGGTCCAGTGGAAAGATGCCTGGTTGCTGATGCTATGCGGAGTTGCAGGATGACGGTTCGATCCCCCGACCGGGAGATGGTGATCAACAAATTAAACTAACGGGTGCAGCACTGTCGGCTAAGTTAGCACATGGAAATTGAAGCCGCACGTTGCCAGTGCGTCAATAAAATAAAAATACATATACTGCCAGAGCCGTGCTGGAGTCAGAGTACAATAGGCGTAAAAGCCTAGGATTGATTGTGACAGATGCATCCACAGATAGTCCCATATGAATCGTCAGTGTGTCAGTATATCAGACATGTGAAAACTGGTCGGCCAATCCTTGACTTTTTAGTCTTGGTGCGGTGGTCCAGTGGAAAGATGCCTGGTTGCTGATGCTATGCGGAGTTGCAGGATGACGGTTCGATCCCCCGACCGGGAGATGGTGATCAACAAATTAAACTAACGGGTGCAGCAGTGTCGGCTAAGTTAGCACATGGAAATTGAAGCCGCACGTTGCCAGTGCGTCAATAAAATAAAAATACATACATACATACATACATACATACATACATACATACATTTGGCGGGAAAACAAACCAAGCTGGCAGCCAATGCGTTTATCCGACAGTCTCTAAAGTGGCATATTTGAACTCACCACACTGATAAGCATATATAAAGTAATTTTCGCCATCAAAATACATCAAATACAAAAAAGACCATAAGACGAAGAAACGCTGAATTCTGATTGGTTGATGGCGGCCATGTTTTTAAACGAACAAACTTCCCTTAAACAAACTTGAAAGGCGCTTGGTCCCTAAGCAGATTCACACAATTTCAGCTCTATCCCTTCAGAAGTCGATTTCGCGAAAACTAGGTCACCCAAGATGGCTGCCAAGCAAATCAGCCAATCAGGTTGCCTTGAGCAAACTTGGGTCGACCGCTGCTACAGATGATATGTTATGGGGTTTGAATCAATTCCTCCAGCAGTTTCGGAGAAGAAGATTTTTTAAAGTGTTTCTAAAGATCAGACATTTTGGCCGACGGCCATCTTGGATTTTGACCAATCCGCTTCCTTTGAACAAACTTAGATTTCTATGCCATATGAATGCTTCCTCCAAAATATAATTGAAATTGGCCCAGTGGTTCTTGAGAAGAAGTCGTTTAAAGAATTCCCCATTGCTTTACTATGGCACATTGTTTTACTATGGGAGCCTATGGCGGGAAAACAAACAAGATGGCAGCCAAACCGTTCATTCGATGGTTTCGAAAGTGGCATATTTGAACTCACCACACTGATAAGCATATATAAAGCAATTTTCGCCATCAAAATACATCAAATACAAAAATACCAATATGACCAACAAACGCTAAATTTTGATTGGTTGATGGCGGCCATGTTTTTTAACGTACGGAATTCCCTTGGACAAAGTTGAATAAACCTTGGGCCCTAAGCATATTTACCAAATTTCAGACCTATCCCTTCAGCGGTTCGGGAGAAGAAGTCGTTTTCGCGAAAACTAGGTCATCTAGGATGGCCGCCAGGCAAATAGGCCAATCAGGTTGCCTTGAACAAACTTGGGTCTACCGTTGCAATGGATGATGAGTTATGAGTTTTGAATCAATTCCTCCAGTGGTTTCGGAGAAGATTTTTTAAAGTGTTTCTAAAAATTGGCTATCTTGGCTGGCGGCCATCTTGCATTTTGGCCGATCGGCTTCATTTGAACAAACTTGAATCTCTATGACCTAGGGATGCTTCCTGCCAAATATAATTGAGATTGGCCCAGTGGTTCTCCAGAAGAAGTCGTTTTAAAGGAAAAGTTGATGGACGACAACCGACGACGGACGGACACACGATGGACGGTCGCCACGACATAAGCTCACTTGGCCTTTCAGGCCAGGTGAGCTAATAATATATAATGTACACTGAATGTTTGTACAGATATCGAAAAATACAAAATACAAAAATTGCTGCAAGATGAATAATAATAATAAGAATAGCATTATTAGCTCACCTGGCCTGAGCTTATGTCATGGCGACCATCCGTTGTGTGTCCGTCGTCGTCGTCCATCGTCTGTCCGTCCATCCGTCCGTCCGTCCGTCCGTCAACTTTTCCTTTAAACGACTTCTTCTCAAGAACAGCTGGGCCAATTTCAATTATATTTGGCAGGAAGCATCCGTAGGGTATAGGGATACAGGTTTGTTCAAATGAAGCCGATCCGCCAATTAGGCTGGCAGCCATCTTGGATTTTGTCCGATCTTTAGAAATGTCTTTAAAAATCTTCTCCGAAATCGCTTGAGGGATTGAAGAAAACCTCATGAAATATGATCTAGGGCAAGAGCTCAACCAAAATTTGTTCAAGCGAACTTAATTGGTCAAATGGTTTGGCGGCCATCTTGGTTGACCTAGTTTTAGCAAAAATAACTTCTTCTCCAGAACCACTAAAGGGATCAGGCCAAAATATGGCAGATATGATTAGGGACTAAGGGCCAGTACAGTTTGTTCAAGAGAAGTTGATCCGTAAAAAAAACATGGCCGCTGTGGGGCAATCAAAATATAGCATGTTTGGTGGCCATATTGGATTTTTTTATTTGATGGATTTTGAGGCCGAAATTGGTTTTATATGGGTTTTTGGCTATTCTGATCTCAAATTTGCAATTTTTGAATCTGTCGGATAAACGGTTTGGCGGCCATCTTGAATCATTTTCTCGTCAAAAGCTCCCATACTAAAGCAATGGGAAATTTTAAATATCTTCTTCTCGAGAACTTCTGGGCCGATTTCAAGTATATTTGGCATGAAGCATCCTTACCGCATAGAGATTTCATTTTGTTCAAACGAAGCCGATCGGCCAATTTGACCGGCGACCATCTTGGATTTCGGCCGATTTTTAGAAATGTCTTTTGAGGGATCAATTCAAAGCTCACGAAATATGATCTAGGGAAAACGCTGAATCAAGTTTGTTCAAGCGAATTTGATTGACCAAATGGTTCAGCGGCCATCTTGGATGACCTAGTTTTCACAATAACGACTTCTTCCCAAGAACCGTTGAAGCCATCAGGCCGAAATTTGGGATATATAATTAGCAACTAAGCGCGATTAATGTTTGTTCAAGAGAAGTTAATTCGCCAAAAGACATGGCTGCGGTGGCCCAATCAAATTTATAGTGTGTTTGGCAGCCATATTGGAATTTTCTATTTGATGGATTTTGAGGCCGAAATTCGTTTTATATAGGTTTCTGGGTATTCTGATCTCAAATTTTGCAACTTTCGAAACTGTCGGATAAACGGTTTGGCAGCCATCTTGGATCATTTTCCCGACAAAAGCTCCCATACTAAAGCAATGGGAAATTAAAAATGTCTTCTCGAGAACTGCTGGCCCGATTTGAATTATGTTTGGCAGGAATCATCCTTATGGGAAACAGATTTCATTTTGTTCAAACGAAGCCGATCAGCCAATTTGGCTGGTGGCCATCTTGGACTTCGGCTGATTTTTAGAAATGTCTTTAAAAATCTCGTTCTCTGAAACGGCTTAGGGAATCGATTCAAAACTTATGAAAACTCATCTAGGTAAAGCGGTAAGCCAAGTTTGTTCAAGCCAACTTGATTGACCGAATGGTTCGGCAGCCATCTTGGATGACCTAGTTTTCCAGAAAACGACTTCTCCAGAACCGCTGAATGGATCAGGCCAAAATCTGGGAGATATGATTAGGGCCTAAGGGCCATTAAAGTTTCTTCAAGGGAAGTTGCTCCGTCAAAAAACATGGCCGCCGCGAGCCAATCAAAATGTAGCGTGTTTGGCGGACATAATGGATTTGATGGATTTTGAGGCCAAAATTGGTTCTATATCTGTTTTTGGGTATTCTGAGCTCAAATTTGCAATTTTCGAAACTGTCGGATAAACGGCAATCTTGCATACTTTTCTCGTCAAATGCTCCCATGCTAAAGCAATGGGAAATTTAAAATGTCTTCTCGAGAACTACTAAGCCGATTTCAATTATATTTGGCCGGAAGCATCCTTAGGGCATAAGGATCCAAGTTTGTTCAAATGAACCTGATCGACCAATTTGCCCAGCGGCCATTTTGGATTTCGGCCAATTTCAGGAAATGTCTTTAAAATCTTCTCCGAAACCACTTGGGGAATCTTCATCTAGGCCAAGAGTTACGCCAATTTTGTTCAAGACGACTTGATTGACCAAATGGTTCGGCGACCATCTTGGATGCCCTAGTTTTCATGGCAATTACTCCTCCAGAACCGCTGAAGGCATCAGGCCGAAATTTGTCCAAGGGAAGTTGATCCATAAAAAAAATGGGCGCCGTGAGCCAATCAAAATGTAGTGTGTTTGGCGGCCATATTGCACCTGCAAAAATGTCCACAAACTCATTTAACAGACTGCTAAACCACCCACCAACAATTTTGACAAAAATTGATGGTGCTCCATGTGAGCGACACAGGCCCCTTGGGCCTCTTGTTATATTTTATATTATGATTGCCTACTTATAACTTGCGCATCTACACTCATATAGACACAAATTAACGCACACATCTACGGACTTACACGCAGCCACTTACACACACAATTACGCGAGCATGAACGTACGCACGCATACACAACGGACAGACATGTAGACAGACCATCTACCGCAAACGCATTCTTTCTTCTAGGCAATTTTACAGTTAAGCTGTTCAATATTTTGAAACTAATTTGTCCGGACTGCTGTTGTTGCGTATGGCAGCTTAGGCCGTGTTCTTACTGGATAATAAATCAGGAATAGGGTCATACTGATGTATGGCGTTATTCCGGATTGACTCCAGCGTGAACACGACCTTAACATGTAAGGAACTATTCATACATTTGGACTTGTTCATTGTTAATGAAGGAGCTAGATACGTCATTTTATGAATTTATTTGAATGTGACGGCGGACTACAAGTGACTTACGCACACCTGCATGCCCTTATGCACATTTGTGGGTACCCATTTATGTACAATTAAATAATAGTGTTAGCTAAGCTCTATCCAACATTTGCCCTGTAGGTGGGGCTTAGAATACACCTTCCGTATCCTCTGCGTGTCGTAAGAGGCGACTAAAGGAGGTAACGGTGAGGTAATCCTGACAGAAACCTCGAGTGCTGAGGACGGAGGTTCCAGGCCGCACGGCGCACTCTAATACACCATGGATCCACGCACTTAACGCTTATGATCATGTCGATAGTCACTTACAGGACTGGCGGTATGATCAGCGAACGAAAAGAAGAAGAAGATTAGGCTGAGTTGGGATCGATCGAATAGGTAGGGCCTCTAACTCCGTAAATCTGTTTCTTTATTTAGATAAATATATACCTTTATTGTGGTGTAGGTACGTTGACTGAATAATTTGAAACCAATTTGACAGGATGCATTTGTTGCCTATGGCAGTAGATGCGCTTAGGCAAATTGGCTCCAAATTATCCAACAGAAAGTTTATTAACAGTAAATACATACACTTCGTATAGTCTGACCGACTATTTAGCGTTCTTGGCTGACTAAGATGGCATTCATTGTTTAGCTTATTGCGACGTCAACCTGGATGTGACGAAATGATTATGACGTCATATATTTGATTAATACATTGGATCGTAATTGATTATGGCGTCATATATGTGATTAATACACTGGATTCATTCTTCTTCTTTTCGTTCGCTGATCATACCGCCAGTCCTGTAAGTGACTATCGACATGATCATAAGCTGGATTCATTAATTGGACGAAATTGATTTTGACGTCATATATTTGATTAACACATTGATCGAAATTGATTATGACGTCATATATGTGATTTATACATTGGATGGGATTCACTAATTGTATAAGAATTGTTTAGCAGTTTCAAAATGGCTCCGTGATACATCATATAAGAAATAGACATAGTTCTATTTTGAAAATTCCAACAATTAATTATAAACTAAAGACCTATATCGATGCAGTCTAATCTCTAGAAATGATAACATTAGAGAGAGAGAGAGAGAGCGAGAGAGAGAGAGAGAGAGAGAGAGAGAGAGACGGAGGGGGGGAGAGGGGGAGAGGGAGGGAGGGAGAGGGAGGGAGGGATTGAGGAAGGGGGAGGGAGGGATGGATGGAGGGGGAAGGAGGGATGGAGGGAGGGAGGAGGGAGGGAGGGAGGGAGGGAAGGAGGGAGGGGGAGGGAGGGAGAGAGGGAGGGAGGGTTGGAGGAAGGGAGGGATGGAGGGAGGGGAGGGAGGGGAAGGAGGGAGGGAGGGGAATGAGAGAGGGAGGGAAGGAGGGAGGGGGAGGGAGGGAGGGGGAGGGAGGGAGGGGGGTGATGGAGGGAGAGAGGGAGGGAGGGAGGGATGGAGGAAGGGAGGGAGCGAGGGGGGAGGAAGGGAGGGAGGGAGAGAGAGAGAGAGAGAGAGGGGGGGGGAGAGAGAAAGAGAGAGAGGGAGAGAGAGAGAGAGAGAGAGAGAGAGAGAGAGAGAGAGAGAGAGAGAGAGAGAATATTAGTGTCATTGGCATTAGCCATTAAACAGGCTAATGATTATATTTAACAAGCCACGTCGTAGTTGTCGTCGTCTTGATTTGTGTTCTCTTACAGTTGGGTACTTGTTTGTATATGATGTCGGTACTATGTATAAGGTTCGTCACCGTGGGAACGGTTCATTAACTATGCCAATCATGTGGTATAGCTTTATTAGCGGATTTTTGTTCTTGGTTGAGAATAGTTTAAAAAATTTAAAGAAGTTTGATCTATTACAGTAATATTTAGGTAGGATTTCTAGTCGTTTATCTTTAAAACATTCGAAAATAAATATGTAATGGAATTCGTCTCCCATTTCGTTATGATTTTTTTCTGTCGGAAGTCGATGATTACTTGTCCTAAACCTTGTAAATAAAATTCTGTTGTGATAATTTAACTGTATAAGATTGCCTTCCCGTTCCCAATTTGGCTTAAAACAGGTATATATTTCCCCTTCCAGGAGTCGCTCATCTGTGTTTGCCATGTTTGGATATATTGGTCGTCAAGGCTTTTCATTATTCTTATTCTTATTTCATTAAAGTTATTTATTATTTGATTTGTCCAGAGGTAACTGTGTCCCGTTGTGTCTAGTATTGGTTTCATGGAGTTTAGCCACTTGTACTGCGTGCCGTTGTTTCGATGATCTAATAGAATATGGGTGTATAATCTGAATGCAAGTTTTGTTTGTTTTCCTGAAATAAGCTTAAGCCAATATGTTATCATGCGTTTTCTTATAACTATTTGAATTGGAATTTCTCCGATCTCGCCATATAGTATACACTTCGGGGAACTCTTTTTAATTTTTAGAACATATCGTAGAAAGTCTAGATTTACTTTTTCTAATAAGCCGCAATTTTCTATTCCTATGACTGACCCCATGCGGTAGAATCGGCTCGATCATTTGATGGTACATTAGATAAACATGCTATTGTCTTTAGTTCTTTGACTCTAGAAATGTAATGTTAATTGTAATTGGGAATGAATTACTGATATAATGTGCTATTGTTCTTAGTGTACTTAGTTTTATTTACACGCGTGTCGTTGGTCGCGGCTGTTGCCCAATATGCCAATGGAAAGCGTGGCATCTACCATAGTTGTTTGTATCCGTTCAGATGGCGGTACACTTTGTCTCCAAGGCAGATGTGACCATGAAAAGGAAGAAAACAAATAAGTGATTAGAGACAGTAATTATAGACTATACTGTTGAAACGTCAACAATTATATAGAAAAGAACGTTGTCTTAAACAACGCTAAAGTACAACTCAGAAATAAGTTACTACGTTTCCAAAACATAAACAAATAATGTTACATAGTAAGAAATATCCTGTTGATTATTTTGAACATAATTGGAATGGAAGCCATTGCTGCTTAGGCAGCTATGGCTTCCAATCTAATTATGTTCAAAATATTCAACAGTACGTTATATTCTGTTTCGGAAACGTTCTAAACTATTTTTGAGATGTTTGGTACCTGCCAGACACGAATAGACACGGAACACAGTAGTAGTAATTATATAGATTGTCGCCAGTGTCTTAGCTTGAGTACAGATCGAGGAGTGTAGGTCAAGGAATCATAGTTAATAATTATTCCCCTTATCGATTATTTTGTCTTTCTTCTATTCATCCAGCATTTGTTTCACGTTCACCTCGTTTTGTTCATTTGTTCGTTTGCTCATCCATCCGTCCGTCCGTCCGTCCGTCCGCCCGTTTGTTCCTTCGTTCGTTCGTTCATTCATTCGTTCTTCACTCTGTCATTCGTTCATCTATTTATTCACATATTCGCGCACTCCATCATTTCAATCAATCAATCAATCAATCAATCAATCAATCAATCAATCGATCGATCGATCAATCAATCAATCAATCAATCAATCAATCAATTAATCAATCAATCAATCAATCATTTGTTCTAGCATTCAGTTATTCATCCGAGCCTTTCTTTTTGTTCATTGATTCAGTCTTTCCTCCACTCGATTGTGTGGCCGTTTCTTCTGTCGTTCGATCGCTACTTCGTTTGTTCATACATTCTTTCTGTCTGTCAGTCATTTCGTGATTCGCTCGTTCATTTAATTGAGCAACCATTCATTCATTTATTTCTGCATTCAATTGCTCATTGGCCCATTCTTGAGTCCATCCATCTTATGGTTCCATGATACAAGCTATGGCATATGAAGTTTTGATTTATTGTGCTAAGCTAATCAATCAGTTTGCGTACCTATAACTCTGGCTCTAGGATTGAGACCGAAACACACACACACGTGCGCGCGCACGCACGCACGCACGCACGCACGCACCCACCCACCCACCCACCCACCCACACACACACACACACACACACACACACACACACACACACACATAAATATCGGATACAGAACAAACAAACAAACAAACAACAATCTCGTAATATGCTGACCTGATGATCGACTTTGTCACTGATTACTGCTATACTACCAATAATAATGGCGACGATGGCGGAAATGACAATGATGAGAATATACATTTGCTAACGCATACTTTAGAGACGACCTGATTAAAAAACGAGTGAACGTGCACTGAGAAATCATAACACTCGTACATTAAGGTGCTTATTGCTAACGGCAAGCTGTTGAGATGACGTTCAAAAAAGACTTGTTTGACTGTCTGTGATATTGATGATCAGGCATGTGAAAGCGCGCGTGCTGAGGTGAGTGATGAATAGAAGTACAGAACTCAGTCAGATACAAATAAACCAATTTGGCCTTGGGACCACGGACTAATTGGAGGTGCAGCCCCGGATATACTACTGCTACTGCTTTTGCTACTGCTATTGCTGCTGCTACTGTAACTGCTACTGCTACTACTACTTTTACTACTACTACTACTACTACTACTACTACTACTACTACTACTACTACTACTACTACTACTACTACTACTACTACTACTACTACTACTACTACTACTACTACTTTTACTACTACTACTACTACTACTACTACTACTACTACTACTACTACTACTACTACTACTACTACTACTACTACTACTACTACTTTTACTACTACTACTTTTACTACTACTACTACTACTACTACTACTACTACTACTACTACTACTACTACTACTACTACTACTACTACTACTACCGCTACCGCTACCGCTACCGCTACTACTACTACTACTACCGCTACCGCTACCGCTACCGCTACCGCTACCGCTACTACTACTACTACTACTACCGCTACCGCTACCGCTACCTCTACCGCTACCGCTACTACTACTACTACTACTACTACTACTACTACTACTACTACTACTACTACTACTACTACTACTACTACTACTACCCAATATGTGGCTTATGCTGTGTAACCGGTGTGCGTGCGTGCGTGCGTGCGTGCGTGCGTGCGAGCGTGCGTGCGTGCGTGCGTGCGTGCGTGCGTGCGTGCGTGCGTGCGTGCGTGCGTGCGTGCGTGCGTGCGTAAGTACGTACGTGCATGCGTGCGTGCGTGCTTGCCCGCACGTACACGCGTGCGTGTGTGCGACAGTGCGTTTGCGCGAGTGTGTGGGCGCGTGCGTGCCTGTCTGTCTTTGTGTGTAAACTCGATTGTAGCACAACTCCTCTTGAACAGTTTGATGGAATTCAAGGAAATCGGGTATGTGTGTTACCGATATGATTTCAGAGTGCGTGCGTGCGTGCGTGAGTACGTACGTACGTGCATGCGTGCGTGCGTGCTTGCCCGCACGTACACGCGTGCGTGTGTGCGACAGTGCGTTTGCGCGAGTGTGTGGGCGCGTGCGTGCCTGTCTGTCTTTGTGTGTAAACTCGATTGTAGCACAACTCCTCTTGAACAGTTTGATGGAATTCAAGGAAATCGGGTATGTGTGTTACCGATATGATTTCAGAGTGCATGAGCCCATTTACATTTGTCTCCGCCGCACAGGGTGTTGGACAGTGGTCAAAAGTTCAAATCGATGGTGACGCAACTCCTCCGAATTAAACCAAATCTAATATGTTAGTTGCCCATATTATTATAGAGGGCCAGAGACCAGTTATATTTGGCTTCCCCTCCAGGGGGTGGGGGAGTGGTTAAAAGTATCGTTGGACGCAATTCAAACAAATATGGTGTGTGAGTTATCGGTATGATTGTAGAGTGCAAGAGGACATGTACATTTAGCTCCGCCTCCAGGGGATCGGTTTAGGTGTGTGTTAAAAGATCAAAGCAGCGAACGTGTGGATTTGTAATGACGCGTCATAGACCGAACAGTCTATTATATTATATTATATTATAGATACGCCGTCATTATATAATTGTGTGATCAAATACATTTAGATAGCTTTCACGCTGCCTCTCCGTCTCCCTCACTCCCCTCTCTCTCAATAGCCATATAGCAAGAGGTCGCGTAGGCAGGGTGTGTGTTTATCTGTGTGCATATGTGCACCTGTGTGTGCCTGTGTGCACGCGTGAGTACATGCGTGCGTGTGTGCGCGTGTGTGCGTTCGTGCGTGCGCAGCGCGTGCGTGTTCGCGCGTGTGTCACAATGACGTTGGTGAAGAGTCGCTATGGTTGAACACCATCACATCAATCAGCAATCGTCATCACGCATACCGTCACCAATGGCGGCGCCACCTAAATAAGGCTTACGTAGAAAAGGGGGCCAAAGATAGCAAATCCCCGATCATCAGAGATGACGCAGGTAGGTGATGATTGACATGGTTTTGTTGCTGAAAGGACTAATTCAGTCAATACTAAAACATACGTAGCCTGATTCATGACCATTAATGGAACTATTGTCCTTGATGGTCTTAATCATTTTACCCTTCTCGTTCTTGTGGAATCATTCATATCTGGTGCAACATAACCAGTTTTCTCTTGTTCTGCTGCGAAATTAATATAAAACTATGTTAAGCACTCAACGGTTGGCAAAATGCACTGCGAGTGTTACCAGAGGAGCACTTTGACTGGATGAGTATATGGGTCATCATTGGAGATCGCTGCACGTATTCAAATGCATTTAATTTCAGCAATTCACCTTTTCAGAGTATCCGTTTGTCATCTGACGTCATATGACGTCATAATTTACTAAGTGACGTGTAGGATGACGCCATAATCATTACGTCATAAATGATTCTATTAGGCCTGCCCTTAGCTCTTAATAGTCCGACACGTTGTGCGAATTGTCTGTCTACTATTTAATAAACATGGTGTTGAATATTTTGAAACGAAGTTGACTGGATGCTGTTGCTGCCTCTGCTGCCATAGGCAGCAACAGCGTCCAGTCAAATTAGTTCCAAAATATTCAGCAGCTTACCTGTACAGTTTTCTGGAAATTTATACTCGGGGAGTTCAGAGATCGATCGACCCGAAAACGAGCACTGTGTGGTGGAGCTTAGCTAGAGATATGAGGGGCATAGCTAAAAATGGAACCGTACCTTCTCTATGCACGTTCACTATGGCTATCTACAACCTTGAATAACATAAGTTAATCCTCATAAAAATTGTCGGTGAGTAATTCCCTGGATTAGTGCCTCGGGAATGGTGGGTGTCATCGGAGTAATCACGTTACTGCTATCTTCATGTCCAATATTAGCCTAGGTTTAGGGTCGCGAACATTGCCCATTGTGTCTAGGGATTCGACGATGTGTTACATGCGTCAAAACGGTCAGGTTCAATATGGAGCCATGCCTTAGAGAGCATGTCATTACCAGTACAGCATATACTTTATCCTAGTAAACTTATTACTTTTCACACCAATAACTGCTGTGAGTGATTGAAACTGGACCGGACTTCACGCACATATAGACACACATTCCTTATACTAGAAGAAAAATAGAGACCGCATATGAATGGATTAATCCGGTTTTAGTCAAGCGTCACCTATCACTAGCTAAGCTCCGCCCATACCGGCTTTGCTCGCGTTGGGATTTATCGAACCATGAACTTCCGCGTTCAATTTCCAGAAAACTGTTTCCAGAACTAACTGCACTCAGTTTGTTGCTGCCTAAATTAGTTTCAAAATATTCAATAGCATGGTTATTAAGTATTAAAGCCAGGAAATTCATACAATTTGCCAGGCTATTAAGCGTTTATGACTGACTTAACCCTTTGAACCCGGACTTCCCAGAAACTCAATTCTAAAATAATCATACTGGTAAGCTGTTGAGTATTTTGAAACTAATTTGACAGGAAACTGTTGCTACCATAGGCAGCAACAGCTGCTAGTCAAATTCCTTCCAAATTACTCACCATAATATGTATAAAACCTTCAAGGAGTTTGGTGTGTTGGCCTTTCCGGTCAAAGGGGTAATTACTTCATCGATGACGTAATTGATTATGATGTCAGCCTACATGTGCCTTAGATGATTATGCCGTCATATGATTGACCGATGGATTGCATTCCTCTATTTGATGCAACCGGGAGAGTAGCTTAATTAGAATGATAGAGAAGAATTATATTTCTGTGCAGAATGAAATATGACATGATTCAAACAGATGTATCTCCCCTTTACTGCGAGCATTAAGTAAAACAGCATTTGCCACTAGAGATGGTAGGCTTGCGCGATTACGTGATTAAATCGAAAATCGCGATTATGTTTTAAATCGTGAATTTATATGATTAAAAATTAAATAATCTAATAATCGTGACTATTTTCTATTGCACAAAATATTTCAAAAGCTAACTTTAAATTACTTTTTAATGCGATTGGTCATGAAAAAGACATTTTGCTTAGTGAATGTATGTCCACTTGCATGGCAAGAGAAGACTATTTTTGAAATTGTATTACTGGAATGCCTGGCTCGAGAATCGAGCCAAGCATTCCAGTGGTACATTGTCAAAAATAGTCTTCTCTTGCCCTGCAAATGGATTTTTCTAAACACCATTGCAACTTTTGTCATTGATATTCTTTTGTTGCGATGTCTTGGTAATTTGTATCCCAGCTGATTAATCGAGTAATCACGATTATTTTTTAATAATTGATCGCAGTCAATCAACGCAATAATCGCACAAGCCTAAGAGATGGCGTATGCAGATGATGTTGACGATATGAACGATCTTTTGATACACTACTTCCAATAGCTGCAGAACAACCCAAGGCTGCACACCTCTTCAGGAATGAAGCCCAAACAGGGTTGAAATAAATGATGACAGTACACTCATCCCACAATCGGGGCACTGCGAAGCGGAGCGAGAGCAAAGGCTTGGGTTCCCTCATCTGCAGCTCTACCGACATTGGATCTCACTGTGTATCAGGAAGTATTGTCTTCCAGCTTTTTTGAAGTTGTGTATTTGTGGTTCTAAAATCCACATGAAAGTTAAGATACAAAAATATGACACGACACGTGTTTCTATAATGTTATGCAAATGCAACAGCTAGAAAGCTCCAACAGCCCTTTTGAACAAACCTGATGTATGTCGTGTCAAACGTCTGCGAACCATTACAAACCATCGCTGCCGACACAGTATAATATGAAAGGCATCTCTTACAAGATGTGTAACACGAATACGCTATCAATGATTGTAGCGCAACCGTGATTGTCTATGTTCGGCCATGTTCTTTGAATGCCAGAAAATACACCTATTCAGAAAACACGAGAATTTGCAGTAGTATGTGCGAAGAGGTATCAAACACGTAAAGGACGCCGCCACAACTCTAACTTGCTTTGCTATCAGACCTCAAATAACGCAATCTTGGACCACACAACATGAAAAATAATCTAAAGGAGTTCAAAACGCTCGCAACGGACACCATACAGTACAGAAGGTTGGGAAAAAACTGATGACAGCTCAAAGTTTTGACTTCTTCAGCTACAGAACAGAGTCAAACATCAACACCATGCTCGTCGTTGTAATAAGTTTTAATATGAACACACGTGTCATGCG
>CM067375.1:90993532-91003532 GCA_034401795.1 Chaetoderma sp. LZ-2023a
ACCCTTATGAGAAACCCTATGATAACTATGATTGTGTTGTCATATATTTAAAGAGATATATTACTACATTTAGTAGAAATAAATGGAAGAGTTTAGGCATGATTACGACTAACCTAAATAAATAAAAATATATTTATTCAAATGCATGACGAAAAGTTAAAACAGATGTGGGTACACCACATTATTGAATACCATCGTTAGATAACATGATCGCAGGAAGAATAGTAAAACACTGATTTCCCACACTCATCAATGGAGGATTTCATTTTTAGTGACAAGGTTGTAAGTGCAGTCATAATATGGGCATGGTTCAAATGAATGAATCCAGTTTTAGCCATGCCCCGACCATCTCTAGCTAAGCGCTACCCGCGCATTGCTTATGTTGGGATCGATCCATGCACTCAATTAGCAGAAAACTATACAGGTAAGCTGTTGAATATCTTTTGACTAGGTGATGTTGCTGTATGGCAGAAACAATGCCCAGTCAAATTAGTTTAAAAAAAGTCAACTCAATGTTTATTAAATTGTATAGACAAACAATTTGTACAACTTGGCGGACTATTAACGGTTTATTGCGCTATTCATGAGGTAAATTATTATGACGTCAGCCTACATCTGACGTAGTTGATTATGACATCATATGATTGATCAATAAACTGGATTCCTTTATTGCCTTTATCTAGAAACAAGAGTTGCTGAAAATGTCAATGCCAGCAAATGCAAATGAGATGCTAAGTGGATGAAGGTACACACCGTGGGTATTCGCATTCCATGGAGGATAAGCAAGAACTGGTGCAATGTAATGAGGAACCCCACTACTCGAGAAGGCGATAAAAGAACATGTTGAGGCAAGAAATATGGATCCACCCATCTCATTTCTTGAAATGGAATTCTCACAAATCTGATGGAAAGATTTTCAAACATTATGGACTGTATAAAATTCATGTCCAGTAGCACAGTCTACATATGTTTCACATTACTCTTTTTGCCATAGGTGTTCATATGAATAGAAACAGGTGCCCATTGGTACCATTTAGATAAGTGTAGTGAGATGTGATATATTCGACGAGGACAATCTGGATCAGCAGAATATTGTGATGAAGAGGTCAGGAAATACATGTAACTAAGTTTAACCAAGGCAATGCCAAGAGTGCTTGAATAAGAAAAGGAATGAATGATGAAGGCATCTTTGGCACCCTGAGTCATGAGCTAGTGGATATTTATCACATACATCACGCCACATGTGGAAAATGTCTTAACAAATCTAAAAAGACCCAACTCCAGTGTGCAGAGAATGCGGAAAGAAGGACAAAAGAAGGGAAGTTACCATGAAGATGACTTTGACACCACTGCATACATTCAAAATGGGTACCGTATGTTCATCAACAATATTACAAAATATTGCACACATCAGACTTAACCCCTCTTGTGTAAATTTAACCCTTTAATGTTCAAGTTGGTGAAAATGATCTCTGCAGTAATCTTGAGAAATGTCCATTTGGAGGCTAAGAGAAGAATATTTGTGAAAATTTACCACATGAATGACTGGCTCGGTAACAGGGGTAAATTTTCAAAAATACTCTTCATGGACTGCAATTGGACACTGGCTAAACAGAAATTTGAATTTTTCTCACCATTACACCTTTGATGAATGTCCATTTGAAGTACAAAAGAAATCTATTTTTCGTAAATTTACGTTATAAATGTACAGAAATACTCTTTTTGGCTGCAAAAATCAAAATTTACTTTAAAAGTATTGACAATCAAATGGTTAATTGAAATAAATAGTATTTGTGCGTTTTAATGCGCTGTTGACACAAGAGAGGTTAATATAAACTGATACATTCTAAAGACAAGGATCAGCATTTGCATTGAAGATAAGCTGCATTGGGCAAGAACTCAAATCCTGCCATGTTTTGCTGAAATACATTTAATTCACGCCATGTGAGAAACGGCCATAATCTATGAATGATCCTTAACAGAAACCAGGTGTGTCGAGTATGTGGCAACTCACACCTGCATATGAAGCTGAACACATACACAATCTAGATCACATTTATTGCTATAAATTAATTTTTTATTGTAAGTACTCGTTGAGGATTAACACGATTAATGATCCAATGCAAATTTTCTGCATTTCTAGTAACATATATCATATTGGCCCAACATTGATAGTCATGGACTATGTAATCACCTTCATTAAATACTTATTTATGGATGCTAATGAAATTATTTTATTTTATCTAGATATACTGTCCTTCAACAAGGCTCCTCGTGTTCATACATTGTAATTTCATTGCCAATGTACACATTGCTATTTCAGAGGATGAGTTACGATTTGGATATACAATCTGACTGCAATAACGTCCTGGCACACACAATAGAGATGCAGCTAGAGATGGAATAATCCGATGATGTGGCCCTCAAAGTCGAGGAAAAGAAACCCCTTGACGAACCTCTCCCGATAGCTGCAAGCAAACCAAAAATTGAGAATCTCTATGAATGAATCCAAAACAGAGTTCACCTACTTATACCTATCTACAAAGCATGAAACTAAAAGAATGACAATCCACTTCGTGGCGGCGAACCATGGAGGAAAACAAAAACCCTGGGCTCATTGCTTGGCAGTACTGCTAACATTGCTGCACGCTGCGTCATGGGGATCATAGCTGTCCAGTCCTTCTGGAACTTATGGATTCATAGATCAACAATGACCTTGATTAAAAGGCTACGTTTATACAGTCCAACCTGGGTATCATCAATAGTGTATCACTGTATCAGCTGGGCAGCTCCAGAGGCAACTCTAGACAAACTCGATGCCTGCTACCGCAAGCACCTACGCACCATCACTGGACACCGATGGCCAGACAGCATAATTTCCAATGATGCACTATACAAGGTGTGTAATACATCGCCGCTGTCTGTATATGTCGCCCAGCAAAGATGGTACATGCTTGGCCATGTGCTAAGGATGCCAGAAGAAACACCAGCACACAGAGAGACATGGAATTCGCCCTACTCGGAGCCAGCAAATACAACGCCAGGAGCGGACGTCATTGCATATATCTGCTAAGCGTGCTACGAGGTGACCCCAAGAAAGCAGGACTCGGTACACTCAAGTCAAGAATGGACCTGAGGAAGCTAAGTATTTCGGCTGAGGACAAGACACAGTGTGCAAAAGCGAAAAAGGACTGATTGCAGTTGTCGGACGTTTCTGCTAATACAGCCGCAGAATACAGTAATACATACACACAATAGGTAAAACGAATATGACATAATTTCTCATTGATCAGCTAGGATGAGCAAATAATCTGTGGCTATTATATTCAGAATTGATGGATGTGATCAATACAGACATGCACATATAAAGCAGAATATTTGTGCATTGCATTCAGAAGTAAGGCAAATGGATATTGAATTATCCCAAGTCTATGCGATCTCCCTTTTTCTTCTTGTGCATCTTCTTCTTGTTGTTCGTTTCCTTGCTGTTCTTATTCCGCTTCTCCGTCATATTCTGGATGGCTACCACCCGAGATAATACACAGTACACTGTATTTCAAACCTGACACAAACATGGAGAGGAAATAAATTCCAATTCACACTATTAAAAGTTAGTATGTGTTCTAATCGTATTGGAAACATTTCCACCCTTTCATGTTCCGAATCGAATTCGTACAATACTGTCTCTAGTAGACAACTGTAATATATCTGGCAGAGTCTTTAAGCAGCAGCAGCAGCAGCTTGGATTGTCGTAGATTCTAAGAAATGGATGGACTGCAGAGACTGCGGGAAGACTTGTTTCTCAACGTTATATTGTACAAAACATGGACGCAACTGAGAAAGTTTTTGTACTATTTGTCATCATATTACCCCACGCATGAGTGTCTCTCACCAGCATGTGAGATTGTCATATGGTACTATCAAAGTATCAGTCTGGGGACAAGATTATCTCAACTACACTGAAACTAATGCAACATACATTGATTGCAGGATGAGGAGGATAATGGTGCCTTTCTTGCCACATCTATATATGCTCTATCTTTCAATAGAGATATCCAGTTTATCCATCAATTATGTGAAGTCATAAACAACATAGTGATGTGTAGGCTGGCGTCATAATCAATTCCATCATGAATGACTCGATTTAGTCCATCTTAAATGCGCAATAGTCCGCCAGGTTGTACGAATTGCATGTCTTTACTATCTAGTAGACATGCTGTGGAATATTTCGAAATTAATTTGACTGGAAATAGACAGCAACAGCAATCAGACAAATTAGTTTCAAAATATTCAACAGCTTACTTGTATAGTTCTCTAGAAATTGATAGTCAGAGGGAAAAGTGATCGATTAATGTCAAAATGGAGGGCGGGTCATAGCTAAAACCGGATTCCTCCATTGGATTGATTCGCTTTGTGGGTACTTTTTCTAGTAGATATTTAAACTGCGAGTGAATAATGTTTCATTCTTCATGCAAAATAAAAGAAAAATGCAAAGATGTTACTAGTGGCACCTGTTTAATGATAAGTTGACCTTTGACAGACCTTCCAGAAAATCTTTTTTGAAACTGACTAACTATATACACGTAATGAATAGGCCTACATATGTAGATTGAATGTAGATTCAAACGCAAATGAATATTCTATCGTATGACACTTTCTTAGACAAACACTGCATTTAATGTATACGGCACAATCGATAGCCTATTATTATGCCGTTAACTATTTATCATTCATTAACCCCTCTTAAGTCAACTTCGCCCTCTAGTGGTCAAGCCGGCGAAAAGCGCTATCTGCAGTGGTCTTGAAGATTGTCTATTTGCATGTCAAGAGAAGACTATTTTTGAAAATTTACGACTGTAATGACTGGCTCGTTGCAATTACATTATTAGAAAAACTGATTTGCCGAGATTTCCAAAATTCCTGCAGGTTTTCTCAAAACCGGTCCAGCCTAAAAGAGGATAACCCGAAAGTTCTTATTCTTATTTGTATGTGCACGGACCTATCTAAATCACGTCAAATATGGAGGTTATCACTTAATGCTTAATCCTTTCATGAACAGAATAGGACTTTGCAGTGGTCTTGAGGAATGCCCATTTGCAGGCCAAGAGATAACTATTTTTGAAAATGTACCACTGGAATGACTGGCGTGATAACCGAGCCAGGCATTAGAGGGGTAATTTAAAAAAAGGACTTCTCTTGGCTATAAGCACATGTTTAAATTTTCTTAACCAAATTTAATTATTGAAGTAATAAAGAGAAATATTATAATAGACGAATGGGGCGTAACGCAAGTTTTCCATTGTATCTGAAATTAACAATGCAGATTTGGGATACTCAATACTATTTGATTGAGCAATGAGACATTATGTGGGAGATATTACTCATTGCTTACCACCCGCAAACTAGGGTAGTCTACAAACCTCGATCACTGCACCTTTGAAACTTCTGTCCCCGCAGAGATGGAGTCTGTACAAAAAGACCAGAGACATTCAGATTTGCAATTGCTGTAATTTCTTAGCTTTAAAACGACATACATACAGGCAGGCAGGCAGGCAGGCCGGCGGGCGGGCGGGCGGGCGGGCGGGCGGGCGGGCGGGCGGGCGGGCGGGCGGGCGGACATGCAGGCAGGCAGGCAGGCAGGCAGGCAGGCTGGCAGGCAGGCAGGCAGGCAGGCAGGCAGCCAGCCAGCCATACAGGCAGGCATACAGCCAAACAGACAGACAAACAGACAGGCAGGCAGGCAGGCAGGCAGGCAGGCAGGCAGGCAGGCAGGCAGGCAGGCAGGCAGGCGGACAGACGGACAGGCATGCAGACAGACAGGCATACAGGCATACAGGCAGACAGACAGGCAGGCAGGCGGGCAGGCAGGCAGACAGACAGGCAGGCATGCAGGCAGGTAAACAGACGGACAGACAGACAGACAGACATGCAGGCAGGCAGGCAGGCAGGCAGGCAGGCAGGCAGGCAGGCAGGCAGGCAGGCAGGCAGGCAGACAGACTGACAGACAGACAGACAGACAGACAGAAAGGCAGGCAGACAGGCAGGCAGGCAGGCAGGCAGGCAGGCAGGCAGGCAGGCAGGCAGGCAGGCAGGCAGGCAGGCAGGCAGGCAGGCAGGCAGGCAGGCAGGCAGGCAGGCAGGCAGGCTGTCGGACATGGCCATTGCAATACTAATCGCGCGAGTCATTCCAGTGTTAATTACCCAAAAACAGTTTTCTCTAATCTGCAAATTGGACTTTCAGTCAGCAAATATTTTCATTTTCTTGAACAAATTTAACCATTAAATGTTTAAACTGTACCTTCTAATGCTTATGCATGCCAACACACCGATGACTGCGACGAAGACCAGCAGGGCTATGGCGCAAGCGATTATAGTAGGCCAACTAACATAATCTGAATGTAGATTCACAATAACATCTGATATTATATAACAGAAGGTGTATCTAATTAAGAAACACATGGTCTTAATCCCTTTGAAATTCCTGTAGGTTTTCTCAAAACCGGTCCTGCCTGCTCCAATAAATATAACCAAGTAAAAATGTTGTTTTATAATATTGTCGTGGATAGGGTCCTTCTACTTATAGTTACGCCCAGCGCATTTTAGCTAAGCTCACAACTTGCGCTTGTAGGGATCGATTTATACACCTTGAGCCATGAATTCTCAAATCTCAAAGTACCTGTAATAGAAGTAACCTGTTGAATATTTTGAAAGTAATTTGACTATGAGAGCAACAACGCCCGGTTAAATTATTTTGTAATTTTCAAAAGAATGATTATTAAACAGTAAATCCATCATAGACATACAATTCGTACATTTGACGGACTTCTCTAGCTTCATGATGGAATACTCTCTGTCAGTTTGCACGTGCAGTAATGGACCTTTCCAGTTTTATCAATGCCCCGCCCGTCTCTAGCTAAGCTCCACCCACACCTCGCCCGTGTTTGGATCGATCGATCTATGAACTCACTTTCTATCAATTTCCAGGAAACGATACAGGTAAGCGGTTGAATATTTTGAAACTAATTTGACTTGGTGTTGTTGCTGCAACGGAAGCAAACGCGCCCAATCAAATTAGTTTCAAAATATTTAACAGCATATTTATTAAATGGTAAAGACATACAATTCGTACAACGTGTCGGACTATTAAGAGTTAAAAACGGACTAAATCGAGTCATTCATGACATAATTAATTAGGACGTCATCATATACGTCACTGATATAATTATGACGTCAGATGATGGATGGATCGACTGGAAATGTCCTTTGATTTTGACGTTATATACGTGAGTGACAGATCAGATGCCGGCGATCCGGATAATAAGCAATGCCCTTTTTTGAATGTTGGTTCTGATAGACCAGGTGTTATTATATTGTGTTGTGTCTCATTTGTTGTGTCTTGCCTCTCATCGAGTATAGTAAAAATAAGCCAATTCACTGGATTCAGGAGAGTAGAATATCATTTTTTCAAGGCACTGAAGCTGTTTTTAAGGACGCGCATGATGTTCGAAAACCAGTTTATGCTCCAATAACCTGTTTACTGAGTGCTGAACCTGGGTACTCATCCGTAAGTAGTCCGTAGTCCGCGTCTGTGTTCCGTGTCCGCACCCGCATCCATATCCTCGTCCATCTATCCGTAACGTGCACATTTGCATCCATATATCAGCATGAGCAATCATGGATTGCGAACCGTCACCATTCAGTTTATGTCGCATTGTACAGATTTATCGGATTATTTTTTACTCATTTTCCGGAAATTTAGATAACGCCAAAAGTTACTGTATTCTGGAACTGTAGTAGTAGAAACATCCTACAGCTGCAATCAGTCCTTCGCTTTTGCCCACGGTGACTTGTCCTCAGCCGAAATCCTTAGCTTCCTCCGGTCCATTCTTGACCGAGCGTACCGAGCCCTACTTTCTCGAGGTCACCTCGTAGCATGCTGTCTGTTCTGACATCTTTAGCAAATGGCCAAACATGGACCATTTTTGCAGGACGACTTTTACATCGTTGGCAATTATGCTGTCTGGCCATCGGTGTCCAGTGATGGTACGTAGTTGTTTACCGTGGCATGCGTCGAGTTTGTCTAGGGCTGCCTTTAGAGCTGCTCAGCTGGTACAGTTATACGGCATCAAGGATATGCAGGTTGCATTGTATAAATGTAGCCTTTTTATCAAGGCCATCTTCGATCTACGAATCCATAGCTTCCAGAAGGACTGTTCCCTATGACGCAGCGTGCAGCAATGTCAGCAGTACTGCAAAGCAGTGAGCCCAGGATTGTACTTTTTCTCCATGGTTCTCCGCCACGAAGTTGGTCCTCATTTTCTTTATTTTCATGTTTTGTAGATAGCTATATGTGGGTGAACTTTGTTATGAATGCATTCATAAAGAGATTCTCAACTTATTTTTAGTTTGCTTGCGGCTATAGGCAGAAGCTCGTGAGGGGTTTCTTTTCCGCATCTATGAAGTCCACATCGTCGGCATATTCCATATCTAACGGTATACCCAGTATTGACACTGGTGCGTGCGTGCGTGCGTGCGCGCGCGCGTGCGTGTGTGTGTGTGTTGGTCTTGTGGAACTTTCTCGCACAGATTTCAATGCAGCAGCAAGGTAACAGGTGAAAAGTACAAGAGATAGACCATCTGCCTGTCGGGAGCCGATTGATGTCTCAAACTCTACAGAGTTCACTGAGTTGACTCTTACTCTAAGCTTGGTGTCTGCAAACAGTAGTCTCAGTAGTCGTAGCTCATCCTCATTGCAACTGGCTTGGCGTAGTACATCTAGGATCTTTGAGCGTTTAATTGTGTCGAAGGCTCGTGACATACCAATGCCCATTTTGTGGAAGCCCCAGTGTTTGGACATGCCTACCGACACAAGCATGCGTTGAGCCCATACAATGTCTGCGCAGCTGCGTCCACGTTTGAAGCCACTTTGGCATGATCCGGTGAAGTCATCGATCTTGTCTCGGATGCTGCATAGAGTAACATTAGATAGGCTTTTCCATATGCCTTTGAGGAGCACAATGGTCTGCGGATTGGCTGGGGATGGGGCAAGTGGCTTCTTGGTTTTGGGTAGTGCGATAAGGGTGCCTTGGCCTACAGCGTCGATGGGAAGGTGAATCGATTGGGTGCGTGATCAGTTTTGAGATAATGTCACTTGCATATTTGATAAGTCCATTGCTCATGCCATCAGGTCCAGATGCACGTCCATCTTTAGGGATTTAAGTACCTTCTCAATTTCTGCTGTTTTAATTGGTGTTAGTAATGGCCTGGGGTCTCCTGAGAACTGGTGCAAGGGTTCAACATCGTTGGCAGTAAACTATTGCTTGAACCATTATCGAATGGTCTCGGCTTTTTCCCTAGTCAGTCCGGATAAAGTGTCTTTCCAAGTTGTGTACAGTGAGTGGTTATGTGTAGTAAGTAACTCACAGGGCTCGGGCTGGCGGAAACATTCTGTGACAGCCATTCATGGCAGTGATTTCATCTGCTAGGAAGTCTGCTTGCTGAATAGCACGATCTTTTAAGCGTTCGCTAATGTGGTACGTAATGTTAGTGCGCTCTCGCCGTAGTTTGGTGTGGTCTTCACGTTGGTCCCTTTGATAGATGCGCAGCCGTAACACTTTCTCCTATGCTGACAGCTTTCCTACTAGAGTGTCTCCAGTATGCCTATTTTGGTTGTTTTTAAGAACATCTATGGTGCTAGTAGCGGATGATTCCATCGATTTCAGTATTTTGGTTAGCACTTCGTTTGGATCGGAGCTGACGTCGATGTTAGCTATCTGCTCCCCGAGGGCCTTTTTATGACATTTGAGTGTCAGTGTTGCTAATGAACTTGGGTAGGTTGTAAGTGACTATCCTCTTGCCTGGTATGGCGTTTATCTATTAGGTAGAGCTCATTCATCTGAAGACAAACGTGTAATGACTGGCTTATGGTCAGAATTGAGGCTTATGCCTCCATACGAACGCACATTCCGGAGTAATGGGTTTGCTTCTGTCTTGCATAGTA
>CM067375.1:91008532-91098532 GCA_034401795.1 Chaetoderma sp. LZ-2023a
TTTGGTTTTAAATGTAGATCATCTTGAATACACCTTATCTACGTTTAAGTTTATTGCACACAAGGACATCTTTGCTTTGTTTACTTCAGATATTCTGTAGAAGTCATCATCACCCTTAATTATTTTAGCTGCAAATGATGCGTAGTTGATTTACACACTTGCGACTTTTTCTCCGTTTGGATTGACCTGGAATACTCCATGCACTACTGTCTATTACATCAGATTCTTGAATAGTTGCCACTTTATGAAGGGAGAATACATGGTTTGTAGCACACCTTTAGATGATATTGCATTGCTAATACAATATGCTGTCTTGGAACAAACTAGATGCAGTACATATCTTAGATCTTCCATTTTAGTGGCTCCAATCGTTTGTCTCTTTTGGCAAATTATCCATCGTTGCCAGCGTGCGCTACTTCAATAATCATTGGTAATGTACCTTCAAATGCTTCAACGTCAATAAGAATTGTCGCAAACAAAATTTGGAGCGCAATGGTATAGGCGGTGAGTCGATGTTTCATATGCTTGTCATCTAATGATTGTCAAACTGTTACCAGTCCATCCATACAATCTTCAACACGTGCAAAATCGATGTCACTTCCCTCAATGCGATGCCCAGTTGCTCTTATGACACATGTTAAGTGTGGAATTCACACACTCTGAGCATCTATTTTTCTGAACTCTGGTTTGTTCGACTAAACTGTACATTTCTCATGTTAAAGTTTCTATGCAATACAATGATACTTTTCAGTGCTAGCAGTTGAAGGGTCAGGGACCTACTGTCGCCGAAAGAAGTGTAATTACGTATCAACATGAGTAAAACCTTGCATTATCAGCGATTATGTGTCGTTGAAATAACAATACTCCCCCCCAAGATCTCCAACAATATATGTAACGGATATTATTGTTCTGACCAAAGATTTCTAGTATTGCGTACGTTCGTTCGTTGGATTATTCGTTTATTTGTTCATTTGTTAGTCTGACCGATCGTTCATCCGCCCATCCACCCCTCTGTCAATCCGTTCATCCGTCCATCCGTCCATCCACCCATCTGTCCATCCACCCATCCGTCCATCCATCCATCCATTCATCCGTTCGTTCGTTAGTTCGTTAGTTTGTTGGTTCGTTCGTTCGTTCATTCATTCATTCATTCATTCTTTCGTTCAACTTTTCGTTCATTCGTTCATTCCTTCGCTCGTTCACTCTCTCGTTCATTCGTTCATTCGTTCTTCTTTTGTTCATTTGTTTATTCGGTCGTACATTCATTCGTTCATTCATTCGTTCGTTTATTCGTTCATTCGGTGGTTCGTTCGTTCCTTCATTCCTTCCTTTCTTCATTCATTCTTTCATTCATTTATGTATTCGTTCGTTCGTTCCGTTCGTTCGTTCGTACGTTCGTTCGCTCAATCGCTCGCTCTCTCGCTCGCCCATTCATTCATTCATTCATTCATTCATTCATTCATTCATTCATTCATTTGTATATTCATTCCTTCTTTCATTTGTGTGTTGTTTTGTTTTTCGCTCGCAACGTAGTTAGGAAGCATAGATATTTAGCTACATTTTTATTTATTCATGTTGTAAACTAGCTCGGTATAGATCACTCTACTTACAGGGTTTGATACCATTGACAGCAATAATGCCAGCCACGAAAGCTAGGACGAATATACAGAGCTGGTCCATCGGCGCGTCAAATGTAAAACTACCACTGCAACAAAACCCAATATATGTAATATTTATTAAACTCATTTTTGTGTAATGTTAAATCATACAACTGCCATCAAGGCACAAGCCGTAATTAAGCAGATACTTTTGAACGTTTCAAATCGGCACTCCTCCTACTCTCATACATTCATTTGACAAAACATGTGTTAATGCTCATCACGCAGGATCCATAACACCCACCAGCCACCAATATCACCACGCCCACCACGCCCATCACGCCCACCACCACCACCACCGCCGCCGCCACCTCCACCACCACTAACGCTGCTGCCTCCTCCGCAGTCGCGGTCGCCGTCGCAGGCGTCTCCACCACCACCATTACCACAATCAGTAGCATAACAACCACCACCACCACCACCACCATCACCACCACCACCACCACCACCACCACCACCACCACCACCACCACCACCACCACCACCACCAAGTTTCGGTTCGTGGTGGATAATAAGAATGAATGGCGCCTTCCTACTCTGAACAAAGAAGATTCTGCTGATTGGGTCTTCAAATTTAGCTCGTATCAATCAGACACCTCATCCAGATATGCAGGTAGCAATCTATCCAGGTGCTAAGATAAACCACATTAAGAATATGGTTAGAAAACACAATGAGGTCTTCCAACATCAGCGTATCATCCTTAACATCGGAATTAATGATAAGGACGAACTTCAGCATGACACCTCCCAAAGAATTGAGAATCTGTTTAGTACCATGCGTTCAAAATTTCCAAAGGCTAAAGTTCACTTTGCCAAACTAAATTATTCGAAGCACCTGACTACAACCCAGAAACGAAACATACAATTCGTTAACAGCCGTGTAGAGGCCTTAAGGGCCAAGATCCCTATCCTGCCCAGCCTCCCCGTGTCTGAATTTCAGGTGGTTGAGGACAACATCCACTGGACTGAGTGCACTGCAAATAGGATGTATAATAGTTGGTTATCGCACCTTAATTTAAACTAACTACGGGTCAGGGTACTAACCACCAAGAAATTGGCCTGGGTGGTAATATCATTAACCTAACTGGTTCTACATTGTCTGAAGCAGAAAGATCTTTGCTAAATCTTGGTCTAACATATGTACCAACACCACGGCCCAAAGTCAACATAGATGCCCTTTTAGATAATGGTTTATGGGAAATTGAAGAATTTTCTCACCGTGTAAAAGTAGCAGACTTTTTTCGAAATTCCAAGAAAAACAACTTTCTACCTTTTGTTGAAAAAACTGGATGGGCACCTAACTCGAAGTTGGTTGACCCTGCGATCCCTGATAGTATAAAAGCTATCAAGGAGCGTGTTGAAAATTTAGAATTTCCTAAAAATCATCAAAATTTGTCATATCAAGAACGTTTAGCCTTAACAGGTTTGCGTAAAAACAATGACATCGTTATAAAGCCTGCTGACAAGGGATCTGCTACTGTAATAATGCGTAAGGATAATTATATTCGTGAAGCGCATCGACAACTCGGTAATCGGAAACACTACCGCAAATTAGACGAACCACTCTGGCAAAATAATTGTGATAAATTTAATGGAATCCTTCAAGAAATGGCTGACAACAAGGCCATAACGAAAAAGCAGTTTAAATACCTTACTGCTAAACGAGATTCAAATCCACGTACGTTTTACCTTTTGCCAAAAATTCATAAACCTATTGAGTCATGGTCCGACCCTATGATACCACCGGGTCGACCTATTATCTCTGATTGCGGCTCTGAATCTTATCGAATTAGTGAAATTATTGATTACCACCTACAACCAATTGCGAATAGACATTTCAGCTTTTTGAACAACACTGAGGATTTCCTATCCGAGGTCTCCAAAATGTCTGTTCCTCCAAACTCACACTTGATAACCCTCGACATCGATGCTATGTACACAAACATTGACATCGAAAGGGGTTTGACTTCTGTTCGCAAAGCATTTGATAAATATCCTGATAACAATAGGCCCACTAGCGAAATATTAGCTCTCCTGGAGCTGAGTTTAAAGGGCAATGATTTCGAATTCGCTGGCGAAATCTACCAACAAATCTGTGGATGCGCTATGGGTAAACGTTTTAGTCCTAGTTTTGCCAACATCTATGTAGCTGAGTGGGAAGCAGATGCGCTTAACAAATGTCCTAAGCAGCCCTTATTTCACCGCCGGTACCTCGATGATATTTGTATGATCTGGAATCATTCGAGGGAAGAGTTTGATGAATTTTTCACTATTTTGAACAATCACGATCCTAACATCAAACTTAAAGCCAACATCGACCAGTCGTCCGTAGACTTTTTAGACGTTACTCTCTACAAAGGTGTAAATTATAACACGAGTGGGCTTCTTGATTACAAAGTATTCTTTAAGCCCACCGATTCCCATCAACTACTGCATAAGAAATCTTTCCATCCACCTCATACTTTTAAAGGTATTGTCAAATCACAGATTATCCGATTTCACCGAAATTCTAGTGATAGAAAGAATTTTGAATCTGCGTGTTCCACCTTATTTAAAGCCCTCAAACCAAGGGGATATTCAACACGATTTTTGCGCAAAATAAAATCCGAAACTTTACATGATTTGGAAACTATTACTGATAAGGCTGCCGATCAAAAGCTTAACAAAATTCGTCACAATCGTCCGATTATAGGCGTAGGACAATCTCAGAAATGTGGAAAGAAGAGGTGTAAATTAGACCTCTATCTACCTAATCAGACAACAGTTGTCAGTTATCAGAACAAAAGCAAATTCCAACTTCAGTCCAATTTAGATTGCGATTCTAAAAATGTTATCTATTTAATATCTTGCAAATTATACCAAAAGCAGTATGTCGGTGAAACAAAATGCCCTTTCAGATGGCGAGCAACTAGACACCTTTGCGATATTAGACACGACGAGGACACCAACGTAGCTCAACGTTTCAATCTTCCTGGTCATTCTGTCGATAGACACTTTGAAATTATGCCTATTGAGCAACTGCCTCTTTCTGTTACGGCCGAAGAAACTGATAAACAAAGAAAACTTCGAGAATCATTTTGGATTAAGCAACTGAAAACAAAATGGCCGAGTGGCATAAACGTGGACCCTGGTCTTGCTGATCAACGTGAAATAATTCCATTCAGTTTAACATACAATCGAAAAAATGTTGAAATTTCAGAAATTTTGAAAGATGAATATCATAAATTGCAGGATAAAATGAAAAAACCTCTCAATTTGCGTCCAGTGATAGCCTTTAAGAAAAACTCCAATCTACGTGACATCTTGGTTAAATCGAAATTAACTCTTCAAAAACCTTCAGAATGAATGATATATATTATTCATATTTTATAGGCCATACCGCCTCTATCAAACAAACATAACAAATCTCAGACAATAAAATAAATAAAAAATATCTCCCAACCTTGGGAGATCCTGAGCCAGTGCGTTTAATCATATAACCACCATTACCACAATCAGTATCATAACCACCACCACCACCACCACCACCACCACCAACACCACCACCACCACCACCACGACCACCACCACCACCACCACCACCACCATGGGCAATGATGACAACAACATTATTCTGGCGGATATGAACATTAATACAGCAATAGTCTCCATATATCATGTATATGTTCTGGGACTCTGGGTACAAAAAAACCAATGTCAAGAGGTGTCAATGTCAATAGTAGCAATGGACATTTCCAGTTTTAGCTATGCCCCGCCCACCTTTAGCTAAGTTCCACCTACACTTCGCCGTGATGGGATTGATCGATCCCCGAATGCCCTAACTATTAATTTCCTGAAAACTCTACAGGTAAGCTGTTGAATATTTTGCAGCTAATTTGACTTGGTGTTGTTGCTGCCTATGGAAGCAACAGCGCCCAGTCAGATTAGTTGCAAAATATTCAACAGAATATTTATTAAATAGTAAAGACATACAATTCGTACAACAACGCATAGTCCGTCTTCAAATATGCGTTCTTGACGCACGTATCTACGTCATTCATGACGTCATAATAACACCATTGATTTTGAAGTCATTCTACGCGTCACGTGGTTGATTATGACGTCAGATGATAGATGGATACACTGGAAATGTGAATTACCTCACGAGAGACAAAAGACGTGAAGATCAATACAGAAAAACTTCTTACCTGTAAAATTATTACTGAATTAATCCAACTGTTGTAAGTCAGATAACATTACCTGTATCTCCCCAGTCTTTATATAACCAACTAAAATATTCCAAAATATAGTATATTTTATAAACCGAGTTACGCTCCACTGATCGCGTCAATATGTTCTATTTATGGACTAATCGAATAAAGGGAAATACAAAACATATATTATTGAGAATAATTAGCGTATTAAAGGCATAATATATATCCTGGATTGGTGAAATGTTCAAATCATGGAAAGGTAAACAATACCATGCGTTTAAAATACATTCATGTGAGCCGCTTCTGAATAACTAACCATTGTTTACGGATAGAAACTGGACGATGTGTGTGGGTAGAGTGGGTGGGGTGGTGTGCGTAAAGCTAAAGACGAAAGACGAGTACCTAGCTACACATATTGATATAGTCGACGATTATCACCTTATACCAACTTGTGATTACACTTTACAAAACAAAGACAAACACTTTTGCTTAAAACTATCATACATTTTATAAGCCACTCTAGACACACACAAGAAAAATGATAGCTAACTTACATAAACTAACTCTGGAAATTACTAAACATCCTGGGCCCCATGCCCGACGACGACGACGAAGACCACTGCCACGACGACGACGACGACGACGACGAAACTAATAATAAAGAAAAGAACAGAGACTATTACAACAAGGATAAGTACACCAAAAGCAACAATACAACAACAAGCACGACAATGACAATGAAAACGACAACAACAACAATGACAATTATTATATGTTTTGTACCAAATCGAATTAAATTAGATCATATAGTGCTCAGTGTAATATAACTGCAAACTGCTCATTATTGTAACTATTAGGCAAATCGCACACACACCATTGTAAAATCTTCCGGGTCGTAGATAAAGCATTTCAGTTTACTACGCTAGTCTAAAAACCAGCCATACAATTCCAAAACGTACTATGTTTTTATTAGTTACGCTCCACTGATCGTATCTATGTTATTCAACTCAAAATGACTATCAGCAAAAAAAGGCTTAGAGCAATAAGATATGGGTAGCTTTAAAAATGGAGTTGCGCTTGATTACAGAAGATATCCATTATAACCGCTTTATACAGGATCCTGGTGGCCTTATTTGAAGGTGGTCACAAACAACAGGTGGATGATGGATGATTAATACAACTAATGAAGGAATCCAGTTTAACTATGCCCCGCCCATCTTTAGCTAAGCTCCACCCTCACTTCGCCAGTGCTGTGATCGATCGATACGCGAACACCCTGACAATCACGTGCCAGAAAACTATACAGGTAAGCGGTTGACTATTTTGAAACTAATCTAACTGGGTGCTGTTGCTGCCTATGGCAGCAACAGCGCCCAGTCTAACGAGTTTCAAACTATTCAACAGCATGTTTAATAAATAGTAAAGTCTTCGTACATCAAATCAATTAAGTTACATCACGCGTCACTTAATTGATTATGACGGCATCCTACATACCATCATTTGATTGGTGGATAAACTGGAATCCTCCATTAATACAATTTATTAGCCAAACAAGGGCGGTTCAGTAACTGTCTGGCTGCTGGAAGCCACGAGATACTAATTGCAAAGAACAATAATTCTTGAGCTGCTGAATATCTTGAAAACAATTTGTCAGCCAAATTGTCTTCGAATTATTCAGTATATCCAGAGTTAAACCACATGGAAACCTAGCCTGCTTAAGTTCAGCAGGCAGAGGGTTAGTGATCATATCACCACATATCTTAAAGGAAAATAGACCTGCCAAATGATGTTGATTGGTGACGCAATTCACTACTGTAATTACAATGAAGATAAAATAAATCAAATAATCACGTAAACTGTATCAAATAAATGAATACAATGAATCAAACAATCACTTAAACAACCGTAATATGTCTGTAATGGGCGCAGTCATTTCACGTGTATGGGAACCAGTTAGTGGCGTCATTGGTCCTAAATGCTCGGAATACAAACACTATTCAGGTTTAACGTAGACCCACGGTACCAGAAATATAAAATAGTGCGAATTATTCATTTCTATTCCATAACATTCGTTAAACCATTAAATATAATTTTATATCTAACTAATGTAGAATCGCTTTGTGGATTCACGCGCAAGCTAAATACCACTACTCCATTGCTGCCTAGCAACGATGACGTAAAAATGCTGGTTCTGATGTTTTCTTGTTTACTGTTATTCGCATATTCGCACCAAAATGCTTGAAAAAAATCCTTAAATTGCATACTTGCAGAAGCTTAAATCGTGGACTTAAATGTAATGAAAGGAAATAAATTTTAACATATGATTTTTCCGTTTCGTAGAAATTAATATTTGTTTTGTTGCGAAGTTGATTAGGGAGTTTAGACACACGCTTTAAGCCTCTATATCTCAGTGTGATTCTGTAGATACTGTATTTTTATGACACTATATCTTGCTACATCCAGTATTGGTGGGATGGCCGTCAAGCGCAGACCTAGGATTCTATTATTGAGTTAGTCCAATATTGGAGAGGGTCTGTGAGTGAGGGCGTGTCCCCTCCAAATGGCCGTTTGGGGAGATATGGGTGGGCTTGTTCTTCTCCCTGAAAATTCTGATGCTATGCAAAGTCATTTTCTGCATTCCATTTGAGAAACAACATATCTATTTTGTATCCAAACTGCGGCTATAATTCAGCAGAATCTGTTATGATTTTCCGGATGTATCTCTATCCTCACCTCGCCCCACCCCACCCACCATCCAACCATTGCTACGGTCATGTAATATCGATTATTCTTCTTCACATATTCAACTGTAATCTTACTAGTAACACAGGCCTATGTATGTTAGGTAAAACCAGAAGGGTGTCTGATAAAACCTACAAACAGATGGTCTCGAAAATAATTATTAGTATGTATTTGCTAAGCTTTAAAAACTCACACACTTGTACTTTAAATTATCTTGTCATTTACAGGCTAATTTTGTTCACGCACATTTCTATCGAGCCGAAATCGCCATTGAAGCAATCGTGTTCTCAAACATGTCTGGAAACATAAAACCAAGAAAAATCTGCCGCATTGGTTTTTCGTAGCTGTTGCCGTTTTTGCGTGATTCTAACTACACACCCACCTTCTAGACATAAACCATGTAGCCTACAGCCGCAGCAAAAATGTCAGAATTAAAGAAAATGCCTTGAGATCTCACACAATTTTTGTTTTAGACAGATAAGAAAGATCTAGCTGACCTACGTGTGTCTGTTTTATGTATGCACATGTATTTAATTCAGCTACAAAAACTATCATTCCGCTAGCGCGCATTAGACTCTATGGTCAGTTGTTTATTTAGGGTTAAAATCAATCAACATATAACTTTCTATTATTTTCATTGGCATAAGACCTGAAAAAGCTATTTTTATCTTTGCCTGATCGAGAAACTGCAACCAAACTGTACTTATTTCCTGTTGAAGTTGAACGAAGCTGCATGTGTTCAACGTTACGGTATAATAGCTTGTTCCACTATTACGTCATTATTGATGCTGAAGAGCTCAACATCAAGGGAGGTAAGTCATCACGTAATTTCATGTATTCGATCATACGCCGACTTCGCGGCTTAATATTATTTATTTGGTGAATGTTAGACACATACAGCTGATTTACTATTTACTAATTACTATACAATAATGCCTTAAATACTTGCAAAATTGTACATAAAAGAGATTTCTCCAAATATGACCTTTAAGGATCGTGCCAACTGCTATCTTACTGAACTCGTGTGCTACATTTGATACGAGATGACATCTCGTGTGAGAGCCTCTATGCACGAGGGTGGTACGTGTCACGCTATGAAATCTTAACTTTGACCTGACGTATGAATGAAAGAGTCTGGAAAGGATGGTAATGTAAGGATCTCGTTCTAGTTATGCCCCGCCCCTTCCAAGCTAAAGTTCGCCCACTTTGGAAACGGTTGGAATCGATGTATTGACTTTGAACCGTGAATTCCTTGAATCAAAACTTCTAAATCGATATTTCAAGTCAACCACCATACAGATAAGACGTTGAATATTTTGAAATTAATTTGACAAATTAGTTTCAAAAATACTCAACATGATTGTTATGAAATTGTAAATGTATCAAAGACATGTAACATGAATATGTTGGGATGTTTTTTGAACGATAAAAGGATGTATCAATGTCAATGACTCTCACGCTAGAGATATAATTAATCTAGCACTGATTCTAGCAAAGACTAAGTGCTGACACTCAACTTGATAATCTCCTAATTGGCGTCAAGATGATGGTAGAAAAGGTATGGTTGTTAAAACCATCATATATTCCAAGTCTACCTCAAGAACGCGCTCACGTTAGCGCTCAGATAATAATTGGTTATATGTCTCCGATAAAAGCACCACTTGGACAGCATCCGCTGATTTCTAGAATTATAACCAGGAAACTCAAATCGCTAGTCACTTCATGGTTCCTGTCTAACCCTTTCATCCCTGAAGTAGTACCATCTCACACTCTAGACTGTCATTAGACATGGTGGCTGGTGTGGCTGGCCACAGTCGCTGACATAGACAAAGCATATCATTGCCAAATTAATCCCAATGTAGTCTTGCCATAAATATCTGTCACTAATGGAGGGATCCGATCTGTTACTGAGTGTTCTGACGTCATAATCAAAGTACGTCACTTGTTAGCTACAGTTACAATCGAATAACCGACAATGGAGGAACCCAATTCTAGCTATGACCCGCCCATCTTTAGCTAAGCTCCACCCGTGTTTGGATCACTCGATCCCTGAACTCACTGAACATCAATCTCCGAAAACCCGTATAGAGGTAAGCTGTTGAATATTTTGAAACTAATTTGACTGGGCACTGTTCCTGCCAATTAAATAGTAAAGACATACAATTCGTACAACAACACTTTGCCCGTCATCGATTAAGAACTCACGGCGAACCTAGCAACGCCATTCATGACGTAATTGATTATGAGGTCAGCAAACACGTCACGTAGTTGATTATGACGTTGCGTGGTTGACTTAGAAACTGGAATCCTCCATTACATTATCAATTGTTTGGCGTTGGTGAATTTACACTTTACCTAATAGGAATATATAAATATGAATATTTGAAAAGTAATTTGACTGGGAGAGGCCGCTGCCTACAGTCCCCCGTCAAATTAGTTTCAGGATATTCAAGAACTTACCTGTACAATTACCTTGATATCTAGGTTCTGGAAATTCAGGGTTCAAAGTGTTAACACCTATTCAAACGTCGCTATACAGTGGGCAGAGCTTAGCTAGCAATGGTTCACTCTAATGTTGGATTCGATACAATCCCGTTTATCCATCAATCAAATGATGTCATAATCAACTACGTCACGCGTAGGATGACGTTATAATGAATTATGTCATGAATGACGTAGATACGTTCGCCACGAACACTTAATTAATGGCGGAGCTAAGTTCGTCACGAACGCTTACTTGGTGATGGACTAAGTGTTGTTGCACGAATCGTGTCTTTACTGTTTAATAGGCAGCAATAGCACCCAGCCAAATTAGTTTCAAAATATTCAAAAACTTACCTGTATAGCTTTTTTGAAATTGATAGTCAGGGATTTCATGGATCGATCGATTTCAACACGGGCGAAGTGTTGGTGGAGCTTAGCGAGAGATGGACGGGGCATAACCAAAACTGGATTCCTTTATTAACTTGCCGTATTCTGATCTTTTGTGGTCAAAGACAACACTCAGTCTAAAGCTATCAAATGAAGAAATAACCACAATAATGCTTTTGCTTTTTACTTCTCTATTTGAATTTATTTTCATTTATCAATCCGTCATACATATTATGTGAGAATATTAAAAAAAAGTGAAAATTTTCTATGATATTACAAAACTAACGCACGAACGCGTGCGTAGTGAATGAACTAGATGGAGGTGGGAGACTTAGAGAAGAGGCGGCCATGCATGTGGACAAGGAAAACTATAAAGTTAAGGGAGGAAGAGGGAGGGCTGGGTGGAGAAAGCGAGATTCTTTGACAATTTCTAATAAACTATTTACCATTTTCTCCTCAAATACCGAACTTAATCAAGATCGTCGATGCCAAGCTCTGTATTCATTTGCATGCAATTTATCAGTAGCGATAGACAACGATACAAATTGAAAGCATTCCAATCTTTTATAGTGGATTTGTTTCGTGTTGATGAACTGCATTTATCTTCACTGGCAACAGTAATACAATTATGATAACATATTTCTGTAGTTATTTGTGGAAGTAAATGAATAATTTATTATAAAACCCCCAGAGATTTCAGTAGGTTTTACCGTTTGTAGGCCTACCTGGAAGAAACTAGCCTAGCTAAATTAAGTCATTACAGTGGGCCTAAAGATACGGCGGCTGTGGTGGTGGTGGTGGTGGCAGCAGCGGCGGTGGCGGCGGTGCCGCTGGCAGAAGTGGTAGATGTAGTCACACCATCGCGTAATCTAAGCCAGTTGGATTGTATATCTGGTCACCGGAGTGAATAAATGAAAAATGAACCGCAGATTGTTGTACAGGAGCAGCATCGTGAAGTCATTGCTACATGGCAGCGGCTGGCGGTTTGTTTGATCCTTGTCCTGCTCATTCCGCTGACTTGTGAGTGGGGTTGCAGCAAGATTTTAGCATAAAAGCCTCCCTCCAATCATGACCGTCTGATTGAAGCTTGTCTCTCGTCAGTAAAATGCCAACGTTTGGGATTATGGACTATTTTCTTCCCCAGGCTGATTGACAAGGCAAGGACCGCCTGACTAGATTACAGTGCCGGAGGAGAAAGGAAGCGTGTCTAGTTGTTTTTGTTGAATTCGGGTGTCTAGAATGGCATGATACCTGTTCATGATTAGAATCTATGAACAAGGTTCTAGACACAGTGAGTGATAATAACGGATGAATTCAGTTTTAGCTGTGTCACGCCCACCTCTATCTAAGCTCGTCGCTTTGGTCGTGTTGGGAGAAATCGATTCATGCATTCGCTGAACATAAATTTTCGGAAAAGTATATATGTAAGCCGTTGACTATTTTGAAACTAATTTGACAGAGTGCTTTTGTTGCCTACGGTAGCAGCAGCGCCAAGTCAAATTAGTTTCGAAATATTCAACAGAATGTGTATTAAATAGTAAAGATATACAAGTCCTAGAACTTGACGAACTATTAAGTGTTTAAGACAGACTAAATCACGTCATTCATGAGGTAATTGCTTATGATGATAACCTACCTGTAGCGTAGTTGATCATAACGTCGTATGATTGCCTGATAAACTGGATTACTCCATTATCTGAATGGCTTAGCCACTGGTTATAAATCCCGCTTTATGAATGAAGAACCTGGAAACATTGAAGGCATGCCATTACGTTATTTTTGTTGCCCGATGTTGTTCATATTATACGATATCGGGTATTGTTAATACTGTAATACATCACAACAGCACCAACCTCCCGCTTATTTGAAATAATATATAAGACAGTAGACATGCTTGTTTTCATAAGACACTGGTGCACAGCTCATCTGCACAATTTACATGCTTGGGCACTGCATTGTCCATGTGCTAGCACTTGCTTAAGTGTGCTGCCTCTCCTTTATCTGAGACATAGAGATAAGTATTAGGATATGTGGAATGCGTGCTTCTGGTGTCTGGGCCCAGTTCAAATGTAGACCTCTGGAGTTATCATCTCCATAATTATATACATGTGTACAGAATCAACATCCACGTGTGCAAAGGGATATGCTTAGCGTCTGGGTCTCGTGGATTCTGCATATTAGGTATATGTATGCCTCGACTCTACTATTGACGTCTCACACCTCGTTGTACTGGAAGTCTTTTTCTACTGACTTAACCTGTTGACTTGAAATAGATTAATGCTAGCACTCTCTTGTTTAGAGTCAGTAGATTTACAAAAGAATAGGCCATGCATACTACAGATTCAAATGCAATCTGAAATGGTTAACTGGCAAAAACCCTTTTCAATGATTCTGGTTTAATATCGTAAACGTGACGATTTTAAACATTTTCATGATTTTTTTATCGGTTTGGTATCGTAAAATATTCGATATTCCATTGTATTGCGATATATCGGAAATATCGAAAATCATACACCGTATACCAGGATACTTCAGAGTCAGCATTGGAAATACTTTTACAATGGATGAATCCAGATCTGTCAATCTGGTATATGACGTCATAATCAATTACGTCACATTTGGGATGACATCACAATTATACTGGACAGAAATATTTCATTAAGTGTACGAATTGTATGTCTTTGGAGAATTTCCTATTTAATAACCAATTCGACTGGGCGCTGTTTAACAGCACCCAGTCATAAAATATTCAACAACGTACCTGTATACTTACCTTTATATTGGAATTCTGGGAATTCAGGGTTTGATCGACTCCAACACGGGTAAAGATGGGCGGAGCTTAACTAGAAATGGGCGGGGCATAACTAGAAACTGATCCTCCTATTGGCTGCTACAATCGAGGAATCCAGTTTCTCAGTCAATCATATGACGTCATAATAAACTACGTGATGTGTCGGATGACGTCATAATCAATTACAACAATTACATCATGAATAACGTAGCTAACCTCGTCACGAACGCTTTATTGGTGACGGACTAAGTAATTTGGTGGGCCATGACATCCCGTGAGATTTGTCTGCCCAAATTATTTTCTTTGTTTAAATGGCATCTCTAGGGTCTCACTACACAGACAAATTGTGGTGACAATTCTACTTTTTGGATTTAAGCTTTCTATGAGGTCTTCATAGCGCAGTAAATATGGTTATATTATATATCAAATGAACGCTTACGATGTCGAGCATAAGAATCATCAGATGGGGTTGATGTGAGGACCTCGCTGAGAGAACGCATATTGAAGAAGACTATTTGGGGTGGGCATAGACATTTTTCATGGTAAACATTCGCTCTATATTCAAGTGAACCACACATATAACACAGGCTTCCATGAGATTAGCTATTAGTAAAGTGATTATCAATTTAATATTAGAGTTGAACCTAGGTGCTAGTTATAGTGTTGCTATTAAATTAGAGAAGCGAGTTGAATGTGGTGTAGTTGAACAGATGAGATAAACCGGTGGATATTGTTTATCACAGTTGGTTAAGAAAGGCAAGTAAATAGGCTTTGGCTGTAGAAAACATTGATTTTCTTGAATTGACATATGATAGTCAAAACACACTGCATGGTGCAGTACTTGTCCTGAACCAGGAAAATGTAGAGGATGCTGAGACTGTCAACGGGCCCATCATTATTCTAGATAAGGTCACACTCGTACAACTCGACGTACTATATCACGCCCAACATCTTGTAGTGACCAAACCCATCACGTTTGTAGCATATCAAATTGGCTCGCTCTCAGGTTTGTTAAAGACTGATCATGGCGTTTGGCTTCTTAGTTATGCAAAGCTGTGAGACATGTTACTGAAGATGTTCGCAACGCCTCAAATGTTCATATAGAGTGATACTGTTCAGGAGTCATCCCATGCCACCATGTTAGACAGTAGTGATATTATTCAGGAGTCTTCCCATGTTACAGTGTAAGAGCACCGTGCTACTAATTCGGATTCTTTGCAGCTAATTGGTCAAGAAAGTGAGGATGGCTAGGAGAGAGCACGCCATATTTTTAGTATATTGGAAAGTACGGTGGGACAAGCGTTCCACTGCTGAGAAAAGATATACAATACATATGTGGGCAGCAACTTACTCGCTTGTATTGCAGTCACAAGCCACTGGCATTTAAAAAAACAAACACTGAAGTAATTGTACCACTTTTCCGACTATCACAAACAGACTATACACCATGCTATCGTTAACACAAAATATATCAGCCGTTATGGTAGGGCGCAATGAGAAATCTGTGATTACTCTAGATTTAGAACTCCACATTGGTTTTGCCTCCCTCCAAGCTTTAGGGGAGTACATAGAAGGTCGTGGTCGCGATACCGTAGCGCCAAAAATAGGTATTTATTCCCCACCCACTCAGATATTTGTTGGTAAAGCACAGAGTATTATATAATCAATATTTTGACATGCTACTTCACGATGTATGTGCAACTCTTTGGCGAATCTCCACCAGGCTCACCGCTTGAACAATGCCAGAACGTACACACTGCTCTGCGTCAGCGTGATGAAGACTGTGCCAAAGTGTTCCATGATTTATGTACACACCTTTCTGATGCCACTAATGAGTAAATCACGAATGTCCAGCATGGGGAATTAGGCAGATTCCTTATTACCTACTTACATCAACTAGAGTGCCTGCTACATCGCATTCGTACATGTAAACACAGTGACTGGGAAGAATATCTAGCAGCCATCGACGATCAAATTAAATACTTCTTTGCCCATTATCTGTATAATTAGGCACGATTAATGACATTGCATCTTACGCAAATGAACAAGATGGAGATAAAATGTTCAGAAGCGTGGACAGCGCTCAAAGATGATGACTTCTGGGACAAAAGGATGAACATACCATTTACCAATCTGTTTGCCGACCAGACATTTGAACGAAAAATTATAGAACTGAAAGTTACTGGGGCACTACAGGAATAAAAAAGTGAATCAGCATTGAATAGGTTCCTGCGTATTGTCAAATAGCTTCAGAAGCGCTACTTGTCTTATCCTAGCTCGTGGCAAAATGAACATTACCACCTATCAGGATCTATAGCTACACGATATGCCAGCAATGGTGTGAAGATCAAGAGTTGTATTGAGGCACATTCAACAATGGGCTGCAGCTCGTAAACATTGTATCTATGATGGCTGAACTAGATGATGCCAATAATTACTTTATTAAGTAGATAGAGACCTACTCGCAGCAGCCAGCTCTTGATTATCAGGACAATTTGACCATATGCGAACATGAACCTGCAACTGATCAACAAATGCACGATCGCCCCAAGAGGCTACATGTGACAGTGCCAGTGATTACAAATGAGACAGGCAGGGATACACACAGTAACTTGGATGAATTTGGCCAGATATCAGAGTCATCATAATAGATAGTCAGACTGCACAACGCCTCAAACAACCACCTGGTATGGACAATTTAAGGGACCTTGGTGCCGCATTCATAAAGCGTCTTTTTGGCATGCTGAAGCACTATGGAGAAAGAAGAGTCGCATTCGACAGATACATCAGTGAGTCATTGAAATAGTTGACACAAGCAAAAAGTGCAGGCACTGCACAACCTGTAATGTTTGGGTACATGTTTACAAAAACTTTTACAATTTGATGCTCCAAGGTTTCTTCCACATTCAACACGGCGAGGTTTTAACGAAAGAATATATGTATAGAGTGATTTGCATAGACGCCTTATTAGCTGATGCTTCCACCACCATCGATTCAATAAGGTTATTCGCAGACACCATTAACTTTTATTTGATATACAACATGCCTATATGCTATTCGGCAATTCAGATAAGAGGCCTTGAGCGACCTCAAAATGACCCTATAAAACCATTAAATTGAGAAAAAAAAGTAAAATTACCAAAATTATTTTTCTGCTTACTGAGACTATGAAGATGTCGTTGAAATTATTAAATACACTTTGGCAAACAAATCTCACGGGAGCCTATTTTGTGACATCTTCTCCCAGACTAAAGCGTCGTTGTACGAATTGTATGCCTTTACTATTTAATAAACATGCTGCTAAATGTGTAGAAACTAATTTGACTGGGCGCTGTTGCTGCCGATCCCAACATGGGTGAAGTATAGAGTGGCGCTTAGATGAAATGGGCGGGGCATAGCTAAAACTGGATTCCTCCATTAAAACAATACCATCATGTTACAGTTTATCTTAAATGTTATTAGCAATTTATCTAGATACATTCCTCTGTGCCCGGGATACATTTTGAAATATGAGGTTTTCAGATGGCCTTATATAATTCCCCAGTGAAGAACAGATAAAATGTCCATTCAGCATTTCTGGATACCGGGACCTCGTAAACATAGTATCCAAGGATACCAGCATTGCCATGGCTGAATCTCCGTCATGACGAGAGATGTAAGATGAGATTCGTCATCAATGATTGGGAGATTGATGAACGCAATGGTTACCCGTTAAGCCGTATCAGCTGTTCGCGACAATAACCCCATTTCTCATTTGCTGAATTGATGAAACTGTCAGAGAACCGACTAGGGACAAAATGATCTGAATGAATGTGTCTCTTGACACGTATCTGAGAGAAGGATAGTATTAAGTTTCTCATCGTAATATTGATGGTGATTACAATGACAAAACAAGAAACGGTAACAGTACCACCACGCCAGACGGCCGTGCTAAAGGTCTAGAAAAATACCATGTAAGCTCAATGTCAAGTTTAGTGTCAACGCGGCGGTATACAGGATCCATTTATGCAGCTTAGAGAACTGTTTTGAGAATTTACTCACGGTTTTCATGAGTAATGCTCTATATTATATTACAATCTGTTAGGATCGGGGTTACATTTAGCGGTACTTTCATAAACGATGGCAATGATTGATCGAAAGACGACGAGGAATCTATCCGTAAGTGAGCGAGCCAAGTGAGAGATGCTATGCCAGGTTCGGAACCTTCACCATTATTACCCTTTAGTAATGTCACATGATCATATGTTGTTATTTGATTGGTTAAGATCAGTGATGCGTGATCTGGTATTTCCTACACGCGAGGGCAATGCTACACGCTATCCCCTCCATCCCCACCCCACCGCGCGAGCGTCGTGTTTTAGTCTTAAAGTGCAGATTTATTATGACGTAACAATAGCCAATACTGAAGGTCATGACGTCATACGTGTTAATACATTCTGAAAAGGATGTCATTATGTGTTGAGAATTGGCAATATTTAAGTTAAGATAAAATTCTCTCTCTTTCTCACCCCTCTCTCACCTCACCTCTCTCTTTCTTAGTTTCTCGCTGACGTCTGAGGGGTAATAAATTCGTTACAACAGTACTTTGGCGGGGATACAGAACTGGTACCACTCGTGCAAATAAATAAATATTCATAAAAATGTATTTACACGTGTGGTACCAGCTTGTACACCCCCCCCCCCACCCCCCACCGCTCGCCGCCGCCGCCCCCCCCCCCCCCTCCTCCGCCGCCCCACCCCGTCAAAATACTGGTGTAACTAATAGTATCCTGGGACATGGTATTTCCATCTGTTTATATTAGCCCATAGCATAATATATCGAGGCGATGTTTCAACTCGCTATATAGATTGCATGTGGTAAAGCTATTCTTGATTCATAGCCTAAGTAAAATGGAAGCAATGGTGCGATGCATCTCTAGCTATAACACACCCATTTTGCTTATCTATGCCCACTTTTCGTTTGAAATCGATTTATATACATTGACGCCTGAATTTGGAATATCCCAATTTCGAGGTAATTAAACAGGTAAGCTATTGAAACTACTACTAATATACGTGACGTGTAGGATGACGTCATAAAAAATTACCCCATGCCGTCATAAACAATTACAGCACGAATGACTCGATTTAGTCCATCTTAAACGGTTAATAGTCCGAGACGTTGTACGAATTGTATGTCTTTACTATTTAATAAACATTATGTCGAATATTTTGAAACTAATTTGACTGGGACCCGTTGCTGCCATAGGCAGCAACGGCACACAGTCAAATGATTCAACAACTTACCTGCATAGTTTTCCTTAAAGCGATAGTAACGGAGTTAAGCGATCACTCGATCCCAAAACAAGTAAGGTGTGGGTGGAGATTAGCTAGAGATGGGCGGGGGATAGCTAGAATTGTAACGGTCCATTACGTAAATCTCTCAGTCAAATTAGGTTCAAAAACTGCAACCGAATGATTATTAATTTGCACATTCTTCAAAGACATACAATTCTAACACTAGTGACAGACTTTTCGATTTTCGTGACGGATCTATGCGTCATTATGATTGTGACGAAAGCTAGAATGAGCCGTATTTGATTATGCCGTCTTAAATCTGAGTGACAGATCGGATCCCTCAAAAGAAGAATAAAAATTACTTGTCAGAAGCCCTCTGAGGGCAGATTGAATACGCTCGAATTTTGGATCAACTACTTGGACAAATATCTTGGTTAATTCGTCGCATAACGCATAGACAAGTGGGTGGGGCATCAACTAATGATAAAAAGCTAAAACCTATTGGCTATTTTGACAACGAGATGTAGTTAAAGAGAGTACACAGTACGTAACCGGCGGACACATATTAAGTTCAGAAGATTTCAATGCTGATGAAATTCAAGAGAAATTAGACAAAGCACTCCATCCATGATATTGCAATATCTCATTTCCAAAGTAAGTATTGATGTATCTGTTGAATAATGTATAGCTATAGTTTGGCAGTAACCGTTGTTTCTATAAGCGTCACCGGTCGTAATGTGTCTATGATTTGACCCAAGACAAACCTCTCGCAGACATTTGGACAGGCCAGATATTTTGTGACTGATGATACTATAGACCATTGGTTAGCACATATGTCACGTGAAATGAGCATATGCCTCATCGCGCCGTCACATGGACGAATTGCGAGTCCGAGATGGAATTTATTTTCTACCTTTTCTCACATTCTTTTACGATCACAGTCAAAATACTTGAAGAATGTGGCCATCACAACTATTATACTTAGTTTTCATATGAGTTTGGATGTGTAGGTTAAGATTAGCTTGCAATCCAGGTCACATCGCGACACGTCGGATTTTCCAATGTACAGTAATACATGTATAAACAGAAGAGGCAGTCCATGAAAATGTAGACATATAACAACAAACTTTTTTCTTTTTGCGCAAAAATCGTTATTTTATCTGGAAAAGGATATAATAAATTATCATGTTTTCAATAATTCCATGAAATATCTCGTCGCTTATTGGTGTGACGTGAGTATGCTATGATTTCATAATATACATTTTCGTCGACTACTGCAACACGTGACGGAATCACGTGTTACGAATCATTCAGATGAATATACTAAGATATGCCCATTTGATTCACACATGTGTCAGCTCTAACAAGTAATAATCTGCGATCTTTCTTCTTTTTTTCTTCTTCTTCTTCTTCTTCTTCTTCTTTTCTTCGTCAAAAATTGTGTACCGCATGTCCTCCTACAGTTCTCATCCCATCAACTCCAACCTTGGTCAACTTTTGCTACTCCGCCTGTAAAAAAGTCTGATAGGAAATGTATGGGGATTTTCAATAACGACCTTCGAAGTGCTACTTACTACACCTAGAGTTTTGAACGGAACTCCATAGTTGGTGAAGATGTTACCACTGAAGATTAAAACAAATTTTTTTTCCAAAATGGCCGCCAGAACACGCCCCCACCCCCAATTCCTGGAATATGGTCCATAGGGAAAGAATGGGAATTTCAGGATCGATATTTGAACTGCGACTACATCTAGAGTTTTGATCGGATCACTATCATACCTGGTTAGGATGTTACTAATGGGGGACTTTTTAAAATTCTTTTTTCAAAATGGCCACCGAAATTTGTTTGACTTGAAATTTGGTAGACTTATAGGGCATGTATTGACTTGATTTAGTATCAAACTTAAAGTTGATCCATCAAGCGATTTTCGAGAAATCAGCTTTTTCGTGCCACAAATTCCTATAGTAAACCTGTGGGAGCAATATTTGAACAGTGTTTTCTCCTAGAGTTTACTTCCGTTTCTCTTTAAACCTGGTCAGATTTTAGAACATTGAGCGATCTAAATAATTTCCCGTGAAAACTTTAATATCTACCCTGGGTTCAAATCAGGCGTGGATCAAACTTTCCAATTTTCATGGTTGACGTAAGATAACATCCCTTTCATGCGTACACCTACGGGAATTTAAACCATGGATCTTTGAACTGCGACTACGTCTAGCCGTTTTATCAGTTACTTCAGTAAGTGTCTAATAATAATAATAATAATAATAATAATAATAATAATAATAATAAAATAAATAAATAAAATAATAATAATATTAATTATTATTATTATTATTATTATTATTATTATTATTATTATTATTATTATTATTATTATTATTATTTATGTTTGGAAGAAGAAGGATCCGTTTGCTTCGAGTATACCCGGCCATCGCTTCACATGAACCGCTCTTAGTGAATTCCGCAGACCACCGTAAGACATGTGATTTGAGAGCCCACTGCTACTGGCAGTGAGATTTGTTTGAGGTCTGAAGGGGGTCAGATCGTTGATTTAATTCGTCTTGACAGTCTCACTTGAGGGGGTGCATCCAGATACTCGTTGGATGTGTGCGTCGCGACAGTCTGTACACATCGCAAGCAATTGCGATATTAAAAGTGCATATTCAAAGCAAAATTACTGAAAATAAAATTGTTTAAATTTAAACCAGATAAAGCAAAGACTAATCGACCAGTTTATACAGCAATGGGAGGGTGAAATAAATGCATCATAGAAAGGAAGAGTGTATAATATATATATATATAAGACAGAATGGTGTGTAGAAAGGTATTTAACAATACTAAATGAACATAACAGGATAGCGCTTTGCAAATTTAGAACCTCAAATCATCGCCTACCGATTGAAACTGGCAGGTGGACCAATACACCAAAAATAGATCGTAAATGCACATTATGCCATACAAATGATATTGGCAATGAATACCATTACCTTCTTATATGCACCTATTTCTCTGATGATCGCAAAACATACTTACATTTATATTATAGAAACAGACCGAATTACTTCAAAATGCAACAAATATTGGACACTAAAAAGCTAGCATTACTTAAAAAAATGTGCCTTTTTATTAGAAAAATTATGAAACATTTTTCCAAATGATAACACCTACAGGTAATTACCATGACTATGACAATGACAATATCTATAATCGGGGCAAACACACGGCCTACCCATACTACTACCGTTACAATAACAACAACAACATCAACAACAACAACATCAACAACAACAACAACAACAACAACAACACCAACAACAACAACAACAACTACTACTACTACTACTACTACTACTACTACTACTACTACTACTGCTACAACAACAGCAGCAGCGACGACAGTGGCGGCTGCTGCTGCTCCTGCCACTACTACTAACGCTACTGCTACCGCTACTGTTACTACTACTACTACTACAACAACTACTACTACTACTACTACTACTACTACTACTACTACTACTACTACTACTGCTGCTGCTGCTGCTGCTGCTGCTGCTGCTGCTGCTGCTGCTGCTGCTGCTGCTACTACTACTACTACTACTACTACTACTACTACTACTTTTATTAGGCTCATCATGATAAGCAATGTAAGATCTGGTACCCATGGAAGACGCAGTCTGCATGAATTCAGCAACCAGACAATTAACGGGTAAAGCTTGATATGGTGGGGTGGGGGTGGGGGTGGGTGGTGTTGTTATACTTTAATTTTGTAAACCTGGCCCAACTCCTCGGTTCTCTTTCGTTTTTTCGCGGAACCGAGGAGAACGGTCGAAAGGTTACTCGTGATGGCAGGAAAGGGTGAAATGGCGGGAGGGGGGGGGGGGGGGGAGGGGTTGTTATACTTAATTTTGTAAACCTCACCCCACTCCTCGATTCTCTTTCGTTTTTTCGCGGAATCGAGGAGAACAGACGAAAGGTTACTCGTGATAACAGGGAAGGGTTGAGTGACTAATGGTGAATAAATAGGGAATATTGCTGAACAAATGCGGATAAAGATTATTATGTTCATATGTCGATGTTAAACTAAATTATTTTTATTGCCGCATTGTTTCCGGATGCCGCCATCCATACTTATAAACAACGAGAAGCCACCCAGCATGACGCCGATGGCCGAGTAGGTGACTTGCCACTGAGTGGGAATGTGGGTGGGCGCGTAGCTGACGCGATGATATATAATATACAGATATTATTATAATAAGCAGTGTATATCTGAACATTTAATCTCCGACATCAACTCAGCCCACCCCAACCCCTACCCCCGCCTGATGACCTCAATAATAACTATTGTATAATGGTAATAATGATGATAATAATAATAATAATAATAATAATAATAATAATAATAATAATAATAATAATAATAATAATAATATTAATGTTATTATTATTATGATAATATAATGTAGTAGTTGTGGTTGTGGTTGCGTATTATGCTCGTATTATGCCTGTTCACGTACATATGTTTATATGTCACCCCACATACTTGTAAAAGTCTGGGTGTAATAAATGAAATGAAATGAAATGAAATTACATACTTTTAGAGGCTTAAACTGTGAGCCTATATAATGAAACGAAATCAATATTAACATATGATGATTCCATTCCATATAAATTAATATCATTTTTTAAGTTGCGAAAACAAAATAGAGGCCCGGGCCTCTATTTCAATTTCGCAATTTCAAAAATTATATTAATTTATATGGAATGGAATCATGATATGTTAAGATTTATTTCGTTTCATTACATATAGACACATAATTTAAGCCTATAAAAGAATACAATGTTAACAATTTAATTTTCACGCATTCTGGTGTGAATAAGTACCTTTAATTGAGGTTTCCCTATTGAGAAATACTATTTTTTGCATAGTTAAGAAAATATCGCATCTGGGTTATCGCGGCGCAAGGATTAAGTCATGGTTATCCCGTGAGACAACATCAAATACTTCTGGGTGCAGAAGCTCTATAGCCATACATATAAAATACGGCTATAAAATGCTATTACGCAATACCCTAAAATGCCAATTCAGTGTCACACGCATGTTTAAATGTTCTGGATTCTGCACCAGTTCCGTATTTTATTTCCATCGCCCCGTAGAGACTCTGGCGCTATCTGTTCATCTCTGTCTTTATTTCTCTATACACGGTTGCATTTTGGAAGTTACTGATACAAATTTATTAACTTTTTATTACAGGTAGTGATTCTCGACTAATCTTTGAATCCCCGGCTTCATTCCTAAATCTAAAATAATGATCCAAACAATATTAAAAAACAGAGACAAAAAAACTCTGAACGGCGAGTGTTGATAAACTCCGGTTGCTATCGTATTTTATTGATCAGGGTATTACGTTAAAATGATACACATGACATTTAACATTCCATAGGGATGCCGGTTTAAACTTTATCAGACAGAATTTTTCTGACGCTCTAGATATTTTTTGAGACAGACAATGACACATTGGCAAATGAACAGAAGATTCATTACTAGCCGCGCAAATTTCTACCCTTACCCAATCTATTTCTGGATATTCTCCACCCATTTCCAACTACGTTCTACCAACATTGTACGTGTGTTTGCATACATTTTAACGCATTAAACTATGAATTCACCTTTCCAGAGTATTCATCTATCAATCTCACGTCATATGGCGTCAATCAGCTTAGCGGCGCGTATGATGACGTCATAAGCATTACGTCATAAATGATTCTCTTTGCCCCATCTTTAACTCTTAATAGTCTGACACGTACGAATTGTGTGTCTCTACTATTTAATAAACATGCTGTTGAATATTTTGAATCTAATTTGACTGGACGCTGTTGCTGCCATAGGCAGCAACAGCGTCCAGTCAAATTAGTTCCAAAATATTCAATAGGTTACCTGTACAGTTTTCTGGAAATTGACAGATAGAGAGTTCAGAGATCGATCGAGCCCAACACGAGCGAGGTGTGGGTGGAGCCTGGCTAGAGATGGGCGGGGCATAGCGAAAATTGTAAAGGTCCGTTTGCAGAACCCCAATTTCAAGTTAACATTGCAGATGCAGATACAAGCAAGCTGTGGGAAGTTGTGATACTACATTGACTGGAATCAGTAGTAGACTCCAGAAAACTCAGTGAAATGGTTAAATATCTTATCAGTCGGATCCATAATTAATTTTTTTAAATACAAGGAAACGGGGGAGGGGGGGGGGCCCAACACTATTAGATGATTCTGGTCGGGGCACTGAGAAGTGGGTAAATAGCAGAATATTGGGTTCCATCCTCCGTAGCCCTACAGACATTGTAATTCGCTGTGTACTGGGAAATATTGCCTCCAGTACTTTTGGAAGTTATGGATTCGTGGACCTAAAATCCTAATGATATGCAACTATATGATGCTACATGCGTTATATAATGCTATACAATTGCAGCAGCTGGGCAGCTCGAAACAAATTTGATGCATGCTATCGCGAACATCTACGAGCCATTACATCATTGGTCACTCTGCCTATTATCAAATGCAACTCTCTACACACTGTGTAACACAGAACCACTATCTGTGCGATTAGCGCAACAACGATGGTCTATGTATCGACATGTTCCTCGACTGCCAGAAAATATACCTGCTCAGAAAGTACTAGCATTTGCAGTGGTAGATGCCAATATGTATCAGCCATCCCAATGAAGCCACAACATCAACGTACTAGGTGTTTTGCGAGCAGTTCTCAAAGAACATAATCTAGTTGTCTGGCAGCCATGGAATGTAACCCAGAATTCCCGGATTATTTAAATTCATTGCTGATTAGTTGTCTCATGCATATTATGTTATCCTGTTTGGTGTGTGATTGTCACGCTTGAGCGATTCGAGAAATCCAAAATCTGCTCTCTAGAAAACCAGTGTGAGATATTCTAATATTTAAAATATCAGAGAACTTGGAAAAACTGATTGAAATGTCGTCTTTGATGCTTTACACCTTTAACACTTATATCAGCCACGAACGGCTTCTGCAGTGGTCTTGAGAAATGTTCATTTGCAGACCAAGAGATAACTATCTTTGAAAATTTACCACTTCTATGACTGGCTCGATATCCGATCCAACCATTCCAGTGTTAAATTTTCAAAAATAGTCTTCTCTTGATCTGCAAATGGACATTTTATATAAGAAAATTTAAATTTTCTTTAACACATTCGAGGGTTAAAGGGTTACGACATGCAGAATCGATTGGATTCACTATTACGAAAAGTAGTGTGTGGTCATGCTTATGTGGCCCATTCAGTATATAAACATGGTTGCCATCTTAATTTCATTCCCACATTGTTCTTGTTTCTGAAACTGCATGTTATGTATTAGGTGACCCCAGCTCATTGTGTTTTGTACGATGCGCTTATTATTAATTAACCAACCTATTGTTGCATTTACAGTGTGGCATTCTACTAGAGCCAGTCAATATGATTCCCCATCTTCATCATCTGCCTGGTGGAGTTGCTTAGTCTGGTTACCGAAGCATTCTTATCCTCCCTGACACGAGCAGATGTCAGTACACGCAAGCTTGGAACGGCTGTAACCACACCTTTGCGAATTACACGATATGTCACCGTCACAGAAATATATTATCAATGTGATAATTTGATAGTGTATCGTCTGGAATTATAGCTGGTGCAAGTGATGCAGAACACTCTTGTCATGACAAGCTATGTACAGTTGGATTCAATTCCGGTGGGCTTTATTCCAATTTATGTTTCCATAAAGCAACTTCAATGTGTGCACGGGACACATTTTCACCGAAGGCTTCATTATTGAATGTCAGAGAATTAACTTTGGAGTACAAGACATATTTCATTCTGCTTTTGATGTTTGATGACCACATTTTCTGACGTGCTTCTGTTATGGAATGACACAGAGACCACCCATAGCATGCTAATATGAATTGTGTGGCTTGAATTATGACGTTCGATGCCGATGTGGTAGTATTACCTAATTAACCGAGACATTGCTGACTACCTTTTCAGTGCTACACCTTTGCCAATTCCAAAGTATGATGTCACAACATGATGGTAACTGCAGAAATATCATCACAATAACAAAAATGTTAAAAAATGACAAATATGTCGGTGTCATCTTCGACTACAAAGCAAAGTGCCAACTCCTATTCTTGCAACTTGTTGCACAATGAGCGTATCTCCTACCTCATGAGGTGACAGTATGTCCTGTCGCCTAATAACTACACCACAGTTTATCTCGACTGGCACAGCGTCTTTTCCAGTGGCATTACACTTATGATTCAAGACGTCGCCCTTCTGTGATGAAATATCTTCAGATATGAGGTTGATCCTGTCTGCTTTATTGGTGGTCTCAGCCATGGCTCGCTTCTGTGAAGGCAAATAAGTATTATTCCGTGTAGACTCTCCTGACTCCATCGTCAGGGCCATGCCGAGTAGATTAATTGGTACTTCCTTCATTGCATTGATCAAACACAAGGTAGCTAGTACTTGTCTTCCAATGATGACAAATGTATCCATGGAACCCGTCTAGATACCACTGGCATAATACAGAGAAACGCTTATCAAACAATGATATAGAGGCAAGATGGGTGTATAGTCCACTGAGTGATACCAAAGACAGCAACTGGTAAAGTGCACACTTTACCAGTTGCTGTCTTTGGTATCACTCAGTGGACTATACACCCATCTTGCCTCTATATCATTGTTTGATAAGCGTTTCTCTGTATTATGCCAGTGGTAACTGGACTGTAGGCATAGAGATGGCGTATGTGTCGAGTATTATCGGATCATCCACATTGACGTGCTTACGTGATAATGTCATAATGATCACTCTCTTTGAAATTGTGACATCACATCCATCAGTCAGCTTTTCTCAAATGATTTTATTTGTGTTTTCCCGATTGAGACTGAATTGTCAACATTTTACAAACCAGTGGGTGACAACTTTACCAGCAATTATTTAAGTAGACCAATTCTGTGCTGAGTGAATCTATACAAAATGGCAATTTTCAGCCAATTGTTTCCTGTCATATGCATCAGCCCTGATTCTGGCCTCTGCCCCACTACCCCTTGTGATAAGTTTGAACAGAAGGTTCCTCTTCTGATTTAGCTCATGCAAGATGCTATTGCAGCTATGCCGACCATAGCACCATGTCCTAAGTGTGCCTGGCTTGAGTGTCTCTCCAGTCATCCCGGTACAACCATGTCCATTTCTCACGAAGACTGTCTCAATTACCATGCATATCCATATGCCATTCGAAACTCCAGCATTATGGTGCATTGTATAATCTCCTTGCATAAAATGTTTACGAAACTCTTCAGGAAGCCCTTCCAGTGAGCGTAGGTAGTACACGGTACATCGTGCATAAGGAGTTTGTCCTGCCGCAATGAAGAGAGGCATCATTTCCATAAAAGTCTCGAAGTGGAGGGCTCAGTCTAATTCTCTCTCAGCTAGAATGTATTTCATTATGGTGGGTACTGATTAAGCATTTCACCGAAAGTTGTGTAGTCCTGCAATTTGATGAAACAGTATCAAGGGTGTGGATGTACTGTGCATCATGCTTTTCAAAGAGATACCATAACAGTGCTTCTACCAGCAATCGGAAACCTCTGACATTCTGTGAAAACATCTTAACGCTTCGCATTTTTAGCACAAATGGGGCATCTAGAATTCCTATTGTGCCAGTCTTAGCCAAGAGTGTGCCAATACAACCACAGTAACTCATTCTCACAGAGCACATGTAATGACACTCGATATAAATCCTGGCCAGCTGTGAAAACCTGTCCTACACTCATGGATATGACGTTGGCCTTTATCAATGTGTCATGTTTGTTGCGTCGGCTGGTGTCGTGTCTATTCGCGGAAGGCATTTGTTTTGCATATGCCCACTTGCTTCGAATATAGACGCAGATCAAGGTACTAGCTCATGGACCAAGAATAGCGGAATCCTAGGGTTTTTGTGTCAAAGAATGGTCCCGAGTCCCGACACAACTTGGTGATATATTCATTGTATTCTGGGCATTTATCGCTGCAAAGAGTATTCTAAAAGAATGAAATATCATATCCTTCATCTGCCCTTCGCGACACATTCTTCAGAGTTTCGAAATCTACTGTCACTTGTAGCATCTTTGGATTCTTTTGGCTACTGTCGAATGCAATGTCATAATCCTGTTCGTTTGTTATCAGCTCGGACATTTGATCTTTACTGATTTATCTAATGATGTCCTCTTGGGGTATATGGTCTTCATGAGTTAGTTGTGTAATTATCATAGCAATGAAAGCTAATTTTCTTTCGGCGACCTTATGTCCATATCAAAGTTGCCAGGCTCTACCTGAATTGAACCTTGCTTTACATCTGATATTCCTTGTTTACAAGTATCACCACCGGGTGGTAGGGTGCTACCAATGCTGATTTTTAAAGCGTAATAGTTCGTCATAATTACAAATACCCCGATACTCCTACATGTGAATGACTATCACCTTGGAGTGGTGTTTTTTTCAACACTTATCACACACAGTTTCCAATTGATTAGGCTAGTAAAGATGTATCTAATTTTGGTGACACTGTTGAGCTGTAAAAAAGTAGCATTACCCCAAAATCTTGGATTGGTTCCTTTTCTTTGTGGATTATTTATTTTTGGTATGTCTATAGGACTAATGATGGGTGCGTGTCGAACTGCCACTCTTGGGCTATTCGAGAAATCTAAGATGGCCATCATGACGCTGGAAAAGGATCCATTTTCTGGCATAAACTTCAGCTGAAGAATACTGTTACTCATCGTCGTCGTCGTCAGCGGCGATGTCGGCGGCGTCGTCGGCGTCGGCGGCGTCGGCTGCGTCATCATCATAGGCGCGTATTTATTTTACTTCCAAATCAAAATTTTAAGGGTGACCTTTACGGATCTTGCAGGAGCGTCTAAAAATAAATTTTCTCAAGACTGTATATTAGTATTGAACTCCACGTCTTCCACTACGCGTCAGGATTGGTCGATCTCATGGAGAGACCAGATTTGTCACTCAAGTATATTACGTCATAATCAAATGCATCACGTGAAGGCTGACGCTACAATTAAACTGTGTAATGGAGTCGTATCTAGTTCCGTCGGGAACATTTTTAGTGTACGAATTATATGTCTTTGATGGTTATACTATTTAATAAACTTCAGCAGCAGCAGCACGCCGTAGCCAGACAAATTAGTTTGAAAATATTCAACAGCTTAGGTATCTTGAGATTAGAATTCGGTGAATTTAGTGTTCAAAGTATATAAGTCAATCCCAACACCCGCAAAGCATGCGCAAAGTATGGGCGGAGCTTTTCTATAAATGCGTGGGGGCCGTGGGGCATAGATATAAATGCATGGGGCCGTGGGAAATAGACATAAATGGAACTCTATACCGAAGGTAAAGGTCAGACATGCCCCATGGATGCAGCCACGAATGCGTCAGCGTATTGTTATTTGCCCTGTAGGTGGGGCTTAGAATACACCTTCCGTATCCTCTGCGTGTCGTAAGAGGCTACTAAAGGAGGTAAGGGTGAGGTAATCCTGACAGAAACCTCGAGGGCTGAAGACGGAGGTTCCAGGCCGCACGGCGCACTCTAATAAACCATGGATCCACGCACTTACCGCTTATGATCATGTCGATAGTCACTTACAGGACTGGCGGTATGATCAGCGAACGAAAGGAAGAAGAAGCGTATTCTTATGTGATTTCCCGCTTCTAAACGAGAAACATGGCAAGAAAACGCAATTTAGTTAATTAAATTTTATCGGCCAGACAGCTATATCGATGTCGTCATTCTATTCGCGTGAGCAAATCCAGAATTCCTTTATATGCAGGATCGATGCTGATTGTTTGAAAATCCCGCACCATCTTCCCGCTTTGCGCTATCTGCGAAATCATAAACGCAATTACGTAATCAATAAGACCGATCCATTTCTCGCAATTCCCGCCAATTTAAAGCTAAGCTCCGCCCCACTTTGTACGCCTGTTGGAATCCATTTGAAACTTTAAACGTGAATTACAAGTCCCCTAATTTCAAGGTAACAATATGGGTAAACTGTTGAATAATGCTGTAGGGGGCGGGGGTGGGGGTGTTGATACAGAGACTGCTCTAGGACCGGCGAGCATTCCCGCCAAAATTAGTGAGCACCGTCTCGTCCCAGCTATTCGTGTGTCCCGTATGTCTTTGCATAATCAGTTAATTTGACAAAAACTTTTAAAATACGGTTTTAGAGCACGGCGAGTTGAGGGCTGGCTAATTTAAGAAAATAGTTTGAAGTGGCCTTTCAGCGCCGATGCGATGATGAGGCCCACACCTAACCACAACGAGGGATGGCCCTACGCCGCTTAGGCGAAAAGGTTACAAATCGTCGGTAGGATATTTCTTGCTACGAGGCCTATGCGCCTCATGCAGGCCTCCGACAAAAATACAATTGATAACTTTCTCTACTGTGAGAGAAATGCCTCGCGCGGACCTCCGTCTCAGGAACAACTCTACTGATCATCCTAAATCGACAATGAAGCAGATGGGGTGAAACTGCATGTGAGTTCTAATTACTATGTTTTGGTAGACATGGCTAGATGATTTCAAAAAGTCATCCTGGCCTAATCTCTATTGGTAAGTTAGCAGGTGCCGCTTTATTTCAACGGGCCTTCTTGTGGAGCTTGACTATATAATTATGTTTTAGGTCCAGACACAGAGATATTTAGGCCGCTGATGGCTTATTCCTACCTCAGGCCGACTACGTGTACAAGCATGTCAAGAAGACTGGTACTGAAGCGGAAGAGCGACTACTAACCAAGTGTCTGACGCGAGACAGAAGCATTAGGTAAGCACCATATCTATTTGTGGTGGGACTGAAGAAGTGAATAGCTGACTATGGTGACCTTCTTGAAAGGCTGGGAGGCCTAATAGCCCTCCCAGTCACATAAGCGTTAGTCAGCTATTGCTACTTTTGCCCTCACCTGGAGTGCAGGGAACGAGCTGTTTAGAATCATTCCATGGGAGCTAACTTATGCTGAAAATTACAAAAGGTACACTTCTAGGCCCGTGCTACTATAATTAATGTGTTCGCAGTGAAAGACCTACTTGGGCTTAAAGACTATTCTGTTAGATACCAGTGAAGGTACATGGGAAATGTGTAAAACGTCGCCGCTTTGGTTCTAGCCATTGAGAAACCCTAAAGTTTCAAAGATCGGCTCTAACTAAATTGGCTGAGGGAGTTACCAAGACAATTATTTGGCCTGGTGGCAGGAGAAGTGTAGGAAGAGACACCTGCTCAAGATAATTTGTGAAAGACTGTTGGCCAAATATATAAATACGGTCCACTTATGTAACAGTCGTGGCGCCGTGACAGTGACTTTATATTTAACAGTTAACTTTCGGTGAAGCAGACATCCGTAACTACTGATAAGTCCTATACGAGATATTTGAGCTTATATCGTGTTTAGGGAATTATGCTGTTTCACGTTTCTGTAGATAAAGGCGCGAGAAACGGCCCTAATGAAAAAGTGTTGTTGTTAAGAATCTGCTAATGCGTGACTTGTTGAAGGTCTGTAGTATAGGCTGAAGCGAGAATACATTTACTGAAGTAACTGTAAATCTGTGATGACTGGGCATTAAGGAGTATTATAAGCTTTCTTCTCATATGATCATTGAACGTGTCTGATGCTGTTCTGATAAAAAGTCTAAGTGTTGTCACAGTTCAAAGATCCATATTTGTAATTCCCATAGTTTTACACAGGGTATGGAAAAGCTGATTTCTTGAAAACCGATAGCCTTGGCTCTAGAGTATAAAATAATGTGTCCTCATTTGCTGTAGGGGAATTTTTGTTTACCAAAATCAAGGAAAATGCCATTAAATGTCAAATAAATGAGAAATTAATGAATCATAGGTAAAGGGAGGCAATTCATACAAAAAACTGACCAATTTTTGTTTTTGGCATGAATTACCTCCCTTTACCTGTTGAAGTTGATTGAGTCAATTCAATATGATGAATTTCGATTCTCTCTGACTAAATGGGTAAAAAAATGCATTAATTGCTCGATTATTTGAGACTTCAGGTCTCTTTCCTTGATTTTCATGAAAACTTTACTATAGGTATATCACACATGCCAGATCCAACGGTAATAGTTTGAAAGTGACCCGTCCAAGGTCAAGGTCAATCAGGGACCAAAGTGACCAATTTTAAGTCTTGGCATAAATCTCTGACTACCTGGGCCAAACAAAATTCATTAATTTCTCCTTTATTTGACATTTGATGGACATTTCCTTGATTTTGGGACGGATGCATAACTACGGATTCTGGAAGGATGTTAAGTTTCAACATGATCTGCAGAAACCTTAAGGGGAGTCGCTATCAGAATATCACTCTCATACATTTATTATGGGACATTTTGGGCATGGATAAGCATATTCCTCGGAAATTATTCAATGGATCCAAAAGAAAAATAAAAGAATCGCAGGCCCTAAGGTGTACTGAACATGTCTCAACTTTGAAGGCTAGAAATCTCAAATAGTACTCAATGGACAAGGAAAATATGTAGGCGTCAGATATGAGTTAACAGATGCTAGAAGTCTGTTAAGTTTCTCCATGATCTGTAAGACAATCTAGGACGAGTTGCTGTCCGAATAGCACTCCCTTACGTTTCCAATTTGACTTTTTGGACAAGAAAAGGTGGAATTCTCGGGAACCATACACCAGATCCAATTTCTGTAGATGTTCTATACAAACCTGGTGCGTACTAGAAAGCTACCAAGTTTAGATATGATATTTCCAAAGCTGGGTCATTTATTATCAAATCAATTTCCAATACATTTCCTGTTGACATATTTGTCTACGATACAAAAATCTCAATATCTAATGACCCTTCGAGATATCGGAGTTTTGTAAATGGCGTCTGAGAGGCAATTCCATCTCGGACCATGCGACCTAAATGCTGAAACAATCCAACCATAATTCCGTCATCTATCAACATTGTTTAGTGTGCAGATTTGCAATAATAGAAATGTTAATATATTCACTAACGATTTTATTTTAGTAAACAATAGTAGCCTCTGGTATCTAGGGATGTCAAAAATGTCAACCCTCTTTCAAAAATAATCATCAGTGGTAACATCATACACACGTAGTGATCCGTTCCAAACCCTACGTGTAGTAGCACTTCAAACATTTGAAAATCCCCATACATTTCCTATGGGACATTTTCCATGCATTGGGAGGTCAAAGGTCTGAGGGCCGTTTTGAGAAAAATACTTTTTTCAAACACAAATGGCCGGTGGTAACATCCTCAGCAAATATGGTAGTCATCCGTTCAAAACTCTAGGTGTAGTAGCAGTTTAAAGAACATCCCCATACATTTCATATGGGATTTTTTCCCCACTCAAAGGTGGGTAGCTCGAAAACTGTTGGGTCGATCCAGAATAAAAGCTAATAGCAATGCAAGTTCCAATGGGTACTACAAGTTGACCAAATTTTGACCTGATCCTGTGGAAACTGTAGGAGGAGATAGGTGGCGAAAATCTTGAGAATAATAAAAATATAATAAGAAGAACGATCCTGAGTAAAAATAATAATCTGTGATTGACATCGCAGATTAACTAAAGATAGAAAATGTTCTAGATAAAAATATCTAGAACCGGCGCTCACCATTACAATCTATACAGTTAGAAAGACAATTAGGTCTAAACTGACCTGAATCACCTACTTGTAATTGGTAAATTATAATACAATAACTTAAATTCGCCTTTTAGTCATCAGCAATATATGTAAAAATCTAATTGGAAAGATGCCGAGGCCTGGCAAAACGTCCTGCACGCCTTCCTGTAAACGGCGGCTGATAGTGCTCTAGCACATATTCGGCGTTGGTGAAGTTAGAGTTCAACGGAAAAGTCTTTACTGCTCCTAGCACCTATTAGTTATCAGTCCCATCTATTTGTGCCTTGGTCAACGGCGTGGACTGGAGACGATTAGTTATAGTGAATTACTTTCTAAGCGAGGAATTATGATCGGCGGATGTGCAAGTTTCTGTTTGTAGAAAGAATGTAAACGGGTTAGTGGCCGAAATGTACACACATTGAAGATTTGGGGTCTCTTCAAAGGGTTTGTCGGCGTCGGAAACTTCTACCTCTTTTTACACTAAGATCTGTGATGATAGATCCTGCTTCACTACCGGTAACTTGAAAGTGTTGCTGCGACAACGTTGCTGGTGGTGATACAGGAAACTGACTTGCAGTCGGCTCGCCTCGTCTGATAGATGGTGAAGTAGACGATATTTATCTTTGACTGCTGGGCCTAATCTGACTGATGCTAAGATCCTGGTAAGGACTGGGTGTTGCTCCCAGTTCGGCTAGATTCCTACTCTAATCAAATGATAAAGACTTGTCTTACATAAACGTAAGATTAAAACTTTATTTACAGAATATAATAAGTTTTGTGGTCTAGAGCAAAATCGCTCACAATAAACGCTTAGTACAATTCGTTTGTACAATATTAACAATAGCTAATTATCCTAAGTCCGATCCTATTCTAAACTGACAAAGCTTCGTTAGGCGTAAGAGCCACAGCTTTTCGAACTGAACAAGCAAGAGATGTTCAGTGAATCACAGATGGTGGTTGATTAAATTATCCTGAGAGAAGTGCCCCTTTTATAGTCTAAATTCATGTTTCTATGCATTTCGCAGAAATGTACAACTTCTCTCAGAATCTGTTCCAATCTATTCCTACAACTCTTATGGTTATTCCATAAGCACACTTTGACTGGCTGAACAATCAGTCCACCAAACAGCCTCTGCTTATTTCTTCCTAGAAGTTCTAACCTGATAACTGCTTGTTCCTTTCAACCAATCAGCGACTCCTCCCTCACTTTGCCTGGTTCATAAATCTATTCTTTATAATTCTCTACTGCAGAGTCCGATCGATCTTGATTGGTTATGACGTTATTCCAACCAATAATACTCTGCCCAATTCTTCCATGAAGATTGGGCCTCACATAGTTGTCAAAGCAGTGGAGACCGGTTCTGATTTGATGCGATCTGTCAGCTAACTAACAACATTACGGAATGTGTTGTTGTTGCATGCCATCAAATGAGTGGCATATAGTTTATCAATAAATTTTGATTCTGTTATGAATTCCTAAAGGACGCTACAATGTCCATGTCCTGTCCATTGCATACTAATGGAGAAGTCTCGAGAATGCTAGGGTGCTAGGCACACGTGCTGGATGATTCATTACCAGATGGTGTTGTTCTAGCCCACGGTAAAATACTAGAGTGCTTACGTCATCAACTAAGTCAGTTTGTCACGTTCGATTTATTCTCATAATTCATGATCCCAACACTGACTACTAAACATTGATTATTTCCAAAACTACAATTACCAGTAACTGCTGAATATCATAAAAGTGAATGCTGGTTAAGCAGCAACAACTTTTATCTAAACTATTTTCAAATACACATCAACTCAGAACCATGGGATCTTTTCCAATCAATTCGTCCATTTCTAACATTATCAAATTAATCTCATCTGCTGATTATGTAACACTATAAACAGCGTCCTATTCACTTAGCATTAGTGCACTTCTATTACATAGATGACCTAGGCTCGTTCGACTTTCCACCGTCCCAATGATTGACATATTTATAAATAACAAGTAGTCGAATCAGCCACGGTACACTTAGTCATCCGGACTTTCATCTAACTGAATTGTATGTCATAAATAATAATGATGCACTGCTAGAGCATCCATCTTTAGCTCACCTGGACTTTTAGCTCACCTGGTATCTTCAAAACATAATTTCCTTTGGGTCTTATGTGAATTATAAGACATCCTGCGGGGTCATGACTTCCCACAAGACAATCCCATATGAAGTGTCGGGTCGTGAAAGCTAATAGAACACGTCACAAGACGTATGGCATCGCAGCTCAAAAGCGGCGTCGAATGCAATGTTAACAGTGAAATTTGGCTTAATATAGCATGTGCCTAAGCTCTTAGTCTCTGAATAGCACTAGATGTGTTCTAGGAGTAACCACGTTTCTGTGTGGATCGAACAAGTATTGGCGAGATATCGTCAAATGGCCTGGAAACAGCCCACATGTCAAATTTAGGATGGTAAGTTCAAAAGCAGCGTACACAGTTTGCAGTTTGGTCACTCGTCAGTTTTATTGACTGAGGCACGAAAGCCGGTTTAAGTCGGTTAAAACCGTCTTACTTGGGTTTATAGGCCCTTATCCAAGGGTATTTACAAAAACTGCGTCGGCTCCGTTATGACGGGTCGGCATCTGCGCACGGCATCACATGTTGAACATACTATGAGTCACGTTCTGGCATGCATGTAGATGAAGATAGCTTAGTGGTATGACTACCGCATCGGAGTACCTTCCCGACCCGACTGAGGAACTGTAGTTGATCAAGTCCTTATAAACTCTCCTTTGGCCATCAGGGCCCATATAGGTCAAGTTTAGCCAATGAGAGCATTACCACGCTAAGCGGATATCAGGCAGGGAGCACGTGGCCATGACGTCTCGACGACCTTCACCTTTCTTCATACGTGAGCATGCACCATGGTGTCTAATAGTACCGTGTGTGCTGATTATGAGGGAATTTATATTTAACGATATCTAAGCCAATACCTAACCAATTTTTGTTCTGTAAAAGGATCCGCGATTCTCCCCGAATCCTGGTCATGATAATTCAACGCATGAACGGAATCGGCTTCGCATTGGTAATTTAAGAATACAGGCAAATATATACATAATAAGTAGTCCTTCCTCATACCGCCTCAGCAGCACACGCCTGGCAAGCTCTATCACGCGCATTTACGTCGTTTGTACTCATAAATTCCTTCGGCGCCATGCGTGCAGGTCTATCGAACCATAGTTGGGAGGGTGAGTCTGGAGCAACTCATGCCAGGCGAATTTTTGGCGGACACAGCTATCCGTGCTACATTAATGTTAAATATGCATATATGATAGAAACAATATTACAACGGACGTTCAAATTCCAGCATCTCAATCTCAGACCTGCGTACCATGCTGAATAGTTTAAAAGGCTACCTATGCCAAGATCATGCATAGCATGGGAAGTAAATGTAAGTAAATTAGGTTATAGGGAATTGCTCATAAACGTTATTCGCCAGATATTCTGGTAGTGTACCGAACACCAATGCCACTTTGCGCAGATATACATTAATACATTCTGAGTCATTTCTGGATGGGGCCTACTTTGTTCACCCACTAAAATCCATTATGCCCTACAAAATTCAAATGGCCGCCAATACACTCAGTCTTAACATCCAAACTTCTAGAAGCTAAACAAATGTATACGTTGTATCTACTTATGTCTTTCTCAGGCCAACTACGTGGATTCTGTGCTTTAAAATATTGTCAGAGACAAAGTCTTGATTTTATGCCATATAGATAGACAAACGTCAACGTTGTCGCCAACAATTTTGCTGTGTGACATTTCCACAACCACCCGATGCTAGAAACAAATTTATTTGGTATCTAGATTAAAGTTTGTGGACCCAAGGATTACGAATACAGATTTTAAAATGTATCTAGTGCAAACTGTAAGTTATTGTTCAAATGACAAACTATGTTTACGCTTTTGTCATCGGAACCATAATATCCTCATTATACAGTAATACTGTTACCTATGCCGAAAATAATTTGATTGGCAGTTGGTGGTGCCATTAACAGCAAGCTTTCCAAATCAAATTAGATTAAAAATGTTTAACCGAATGTACCTTACATTGGGGAACGTTGGCCTGTGGGATTGAAAGGGATAAGGCGATATTTATTTGTGTTACTATTATCGCATTTCTCAGGCTTCCTTTCTTCTGTTTCGTGAATTGGTGTTTTCGCATGCATAAACAATCATGGTGTGCATATGGATGGGTTTTATGCTTGTAATGATAAAACACTGCAGTTTAATCATTATGTCTGACAATGTAAATGCGAGTCCATCTGTGCCATTGCAAAGTGTGAACTGGAGGTATTGCAATTTATGTCAAGAAACTAACATTGACAAGCTTGTATGCCCTGTAGAACCCAATTGGAAAGCCAACGGTGCCATCTCCAGCTGTCTAGCAGAAGTCCTAGCAATAGCCTACTGGTATAGTTTTCATAGTCATGCGATATATAACCCCCCGCCCCCCATCAAACATGGATCTGGCGTGTTTGGATGAGGGTAGATGACTGGAAGAAATCTTCATAAAGTACAATTCCCGTGGGTACTAGAAATGTTGGTTGGAACAGACTAAGTAGATTAAAATTCGAAAGCCTTCAAAAGAAAGCAGATGTCCTAAAGGAACATATCGATGATACGGATGAGGTAATTTCAAAATGTACCAGCTCGTTTGTAATCACTGATATTTTAGGAACCGCAGTGCTTCTTTCGTTATAAGGGGGATCTAAATATTCACAATGCAGAGACATATGATAAAAATACACATGTGCGTGAAGCAACTTTGCTGCAACAGGCCTCCATATTGCTCGGTAGACTAAGTGTTGGTAATATGATTACAATCGATGCAAAATACAATTTTCAATGTTTTACATTGTTATAATTATAAAACCGTAGATGATCTTATCTTCGCCAAACTGCGATACAATGCGATTGACAGTACCAGTTTTAGCTATGCCCCGCCAAACTTTAGCTAAGCTCCAACCACGCTTCGCCCGTGTTGGGATCGATCCCTGAAATCGCTGACCATCACTTTTCAGAAAACTATACAGGTAAGCTGTTGAATATTTTGAAACTAATTTGACCAGGCGCTGTTGCTTCCTATGGCAGCAACACGTCAAATTAGTTTCAAAATATTCAACAGCATGATTATTAAATAGTAAAAACATACAATTCGTACAACAACGCTTAGTCCATCTTCAATTGGGCGTTTGTGCCATACTTATGCACGTCAATCATGACGCCATTGATTATAGAGCCATATGATAGATGATCAACTGAAAAAGGTCCATTCCCAATCTGCTGCAGTTCACAGTTTAATGTTAATACAACTTGTATCTTATATGAACGAAACCCATTTCGATAAAATAGTACAATCATGCAGCTCCGGTATTTAACCTGTCTAAACTTGGTCCAACTTTACAGTGACAGGCTATGTGCATTTGGTGTTAAGGAAACTGTTCATAGAAATGGACTTAAAGATAAACTATTAGTACATGTTCCCGGTCTCCGGAAATAACGAATGAATAATTGCTAATAAAAATGGTTTACTCAGACGTACCTGAATGGCTATGTTTATCTAGATAAATGACACTTTCGTTGTCGAACAAAGACACTATATCAACTGATACTTTTCTTAACCATCGCATGGAACCATTCACTTTCCGAGAGTATCCATCCGTCATCTGACCTCGCATGACATCTTAATCAGCTCAGCGCGTGTATGATGACGTCACAATCATTACGTCACAAAGGGGTACATATAGACCGTCATCAAATCTCAAATAGTCCACCACGCTGTATGCATTGTATGTCTTTGTATTTAACACTTAATTTGCTATTTAATAGACATGTTGTTGAATATTTTGAAACTAATTCGACTGGACGCTGTTCCTGTTAGTTTCAAAATATTCAACAGCTTACCTGTATAGTTTTTTGGGAAATTGATAGTTCAGAGATCGATCGATCCAAACACGAGCGAGGTGTGGGTGGAGCGTAGCTAGAGATGGACGGAGCATAGCTAAAACCGGAAAGGTCCATTGGACTGCAAGTATTTTAGATTTATCTGTTCCATTCGATTTCATATGATAACTTGTGTGTTAATCTTAGAAGCAATGGCGATCGCGGCTTTTGCTATATAAGACAGTAACAGATTTTTTTTAGCAACATTGCTTGCAGACAGTACACCAGTTTTCTTTTATCGGCAATTAAGCATTTATCACCAGTGTGATAAAGATCGGACGACATGTCTAACCTGCCTTCATCTTGACCATGATCAGCCTATGCCATAGTCACATTGTTTAAGGTCTGCACACGTTTTGTTCTCTTTGTAGATAAACTACATCACCAACTCTTATGGTATCCGTTTTCGATTTAGTTTTGTCATGTGATCCATAATCTACTGTTTTCATTGGACACATATCTTAAATGTTTATTTGTCTTAATTGGCTCACCAAAATCTGATCTAGATACCGAATTCTTGTCCTAATAACATCATATGTCTGTGGCCATGTCACATATCAAAATTCTTGGGGCCATATTGTTTTTGGCTAGCCGTCTGATCTAACATCTAGACTTTGCATTTGGCAATATTCTATTGTACATAATCCAATTAGTAGGTATACAGTTTGTATTTGTATCTCTTCTAGACGCTTGGAAGTGTTAATGTTGATCGTATTGGTGGTCATTTGAAATTTTGACGGCCATATTGGATGCTAGGGTTTGAACAAAGTAGGTTCCATCCATAAAAGAAGGAGCATGAATTAATGTATGTTTGGGAAAAGCTTCATGCTTTTATCTGGAAATGTACGATCCTTCTGAAAATATTAGTATTGCCGGCCCACTATGCACTGATTCTCTGAATATATTGATTCAGATTTTCTCGAAGCTTACTATATAAGTGCGTTCCCGAAATGCCACTCGCGTATGTGACGTCATATTCAGATGCGACACTCTTTAGCTGACGTCAAAATCATAGTGGTGCCTAGATTTGTCATAAAAATCGAAAAGATCGTCATGAAGTGCACGTAGTCTTTGTCTTTAGTGAATTTACAATTTAATAAATCCACTCTTGAATATGTTTAGCCTAACCAGACTGTGCCTTGTTACTGGCACTCAAGCAGGCAACTTGTAGTCAAAATATTCAACTTCTTACCTGGATAATTACATTGAGATTGGGATTTGGGACCATTGATATCAGTATTCAAATTATATAAAGCGATGCGTACAAACTTGGAAATTGTTATGTTTTGTAGTGCGTGATTGCTCTGGTCTTTGTGGTGTCCTCTCTCTCCGTGACCGGATGTATGTCTATTCCTAGAAAAGAACCTCGTGTCAAGCGACGTGATCTACCAGACACTAATAGCTCTAAAACCCGGGGCGATTCTATCACGTGCTGCTAATGCGTTAGCTAGAACACACGTCAGTAGTTCAAGGAAGCTGATTATCTCGTTCTTTCTATTATTTCAGATTATCAATCGCAGATGATTAAAATGACTCAGGACTGTTCTTATTCGTTCTTCTATCTTCTTTCTTTCTTTCATTGTTTCTTTCTTTCTTTCTTTCTTTCTTTCCTTGTTATTGTCTTTCTTTCTTTCTTTCTTTCTTTCTTTCTTTCTTTCTTTCTTTCTCTAAAATCTTTCACCGCATCTCCTCCTACTGTTTTCAACCGATCAATTCAAAACGTGGTAATTTTTTGCTACCCTGTCCGGAATCGTGTGCTTTTGTTTTGGATTTTCCCAAGGGATTTCGAGTTACCCACCTTTCCGTCGGCAAAGTAGACCGTTAGGAAATGTGTGGAGATTTTCAGTATTGATCTTTGAAGTGCACCTGCGCATATAGTTTTGACCGGATCACTACCACACTTGGGTAGGATGTTACCAGTGGGGTCCAGAATATGCCTGCCCACATAAAAGGTGACCTTGACCATTGACCTTTGACACCCAATGCATCGTTAATGGCCAGATATGAAATGACTGAAGATTGTCAAGATGGGTCTTTGAACTGTGACTACACCTAGAGTTTGTATCATATCACACCCATACTTGGCCATTATGTTATCACTGGTCCTACATATATTTCTTGATCTGGCGGGCACATGTCCAAGTGAAATGGTACCCCGTGGGCATCAAAATTACTAGATTTCGTTTAGGAAGAAATGAACTCCTCTTCAACGGAGAAGGCCAATGGACATATTAGACGAGATGCTGTGATGTCCTGTCATGTGCTCAGCACACCTGGGTGACAGTCCCGGGTGGCAAGGCATCGCATGGGCCTCAAAATCACAAGTATTCGTTTTTGTCATAGATTACCTCCCTTCACCCATACAAGCTGATTGAGATTGTTAGATTAAGTGAAATGTTTGGTTTATGGACACCCCCATCTAACTTTCGCAAATTTCTTTGGTTATTTGACCATAGGTATATCGCGCATGCCGGATCCAATGGATATGGTTTCGGAGAGATCCGACCTCAACGTCAATGTCAACCAGTAGAGTCACAAGAAACCAGTGTTTGTCTTTGGCATAGATTACATCCCTTTACCCATAAAAGCTGATTGAGAGTCTGGGATTGAATAACATGCTAAATTCCAAATCTAAGGCACCCCACACAAACCTTGACGATTTCTCGATTATTTGACACATTAGGGCCTTTTCTTGATTTTCATGAAAACTTTACCTAGGGTATACCACACATGCCGTATCTAATGGTGATTACTGGCCTAATAAGAAATGAATGTTATATACCTTGTGCTTATTTAAAGGAATTGAGAGCCGTGAGCGTGTATTTTGTGTCTAGAGTTCCCGATAATATACGTATACTGGCTAAATCCTTATCGAAAAAATGTTACATAACCTTGCAATAATTGTACGTACTCATCCTTGGCCCCACCCCACCCTAAAATCGATATACGGTTTGAAAACTGACATCGTCACCAGTTTGACATTATACCATACCGCGCAGCCTTAGGGGTGGTTGACTGTTAATTCAGCTTTATGAAACCGACTGTTCCTCTTCGATTTCATTATTAGTGACAATTTAGATAAATATGAAATGGATACAGGTTTGACTGACGATGAATGCGCTTTGGATGGTCAGAACAATGGATGTGCATGTTTTGAGGTGAGAACTGGCAGGGAATATATATCTTATGCATAAATTGACCTTCAATCAATCTTTTGCATGTGATATACTGCTGGTAATAGAACTGAATATGGACTGGTAACTACTGTGGTGTGCGCATTTATGTAATTAAGATGACTACCTCAGCGAGGGAGGCTCCAGGTGTTCATTCCAGAGGCGCGTGGTCATACAGTTCAACATCTCCTCTATGCCTGAAGCAGCGCAGTATGTAAATCGCAGTTTTTATTTTATAGATATCACGATTCCGTTGCATACTGTTCCTAGAAACTAAACACATTTTGTTATGTTCTCGCATCAGGAATTGCATGTTTGTACAATGTGTATGTTTGCATCAGCAAGTGTGTACCACTAATCAATGAGTCTTCTAAGAAATCGTGATTGCCATCTCGCTATCTCTCTGGGATCCTCATGGCTGTATAGCACGCGATCGTGTAGGCTGGAGCGCGGTTGGCTGATTTAATATTGCCAATCACGTAGGCCTAGATACCAAACATAATTTCTTCCTTAAGCACATAATAAGCTAATAAATACACAATAATTGCCACGATGACGTGCGTGAAAAGGCACGCAGCTAACAAAGATGTGCTTTTCCGTGGGTGTATCATGTACGTTGGGTCATGCAAGCAACTGTCCTGGCGAGTGTGTCTCAAATATAATTTGTGTGATTCTCTATGAGCATTTGTGTACGAGAACTAAGGGGCGCTTAGCTGATAGCAATTGTGGTCATTTCCCGCTGGCAAAACGGCTGGTTGTTCTGGTAGTATTCTTCGCCAGTCAATTAACATCCCAGTTCCAGAGAACAGTAACATAGGGGTGGATTTTCTATCTACGCTCCGCCCATCTCTAGATAATTTACTCCCACATCCAGAACGGATTTCTCAGAATTCCAATTCAAGGTAATTATACAGGTAAGCTGTTGACTACTTTGAAACTAGTTTGACATGGGGCGATTGCTACATGGGGCAGCAACAGCTTAGGCAATAACAGCTCTCAGTGAAACTAGTTTCAAAATATTAAACAGCGCGTTTATTGCATTTTTAATTCATCAAAGCCATACAACTAGTACACTAGTGACGGGCCTTTCGATTTTTGTAACCGAGCGATACGTAATTCTGAATGTGACATCAGCTAACTGGCGACGTAATTGATTATGATATCAGATGCTTAGGTGACCGATCGGATCACTCTATTAGAAGGTAAACTTTCTCTCGTCACACCAGGATACTTATTGTCTGTGAGCAATCACAGGACAGCAGAGGGATAATCATACCAGATCATGAGAAATACTGTGTTTCTTTGGGCTCACATCTTTCATGCCTAATCACGTGCAACATAAATCGTTTTCACGTGTCCTGCCGGGAAATTAATATCAAGTCTCTGTTGAAGATTGTTTGCCTATTTCACACTGAGTAGCCAATTATATGCTTCATCATCCGGGGAGTCTCCGTGTACGTTTACCATCTGTGATTGAACCTGATATGAGGTCCACACATTGCCTATTTACGGCTTCTCTATTCCTTATGTATACCCGTTTCCTAGAGCTCTATTTGCCCTTGGAGTGCTTGATGAACCAGATTTACATCGTTGGTCAGTAATTTCCTTGATTAGTGCTTGAGGCTTGATGACATTTATCTGCGTATTCACGCTACAGCTATCTACAAGTCTAGATTCCTTTGTGATTCGAGATTCGATGTGTTATTATCCATTGTTGTACAATTAGCACAAATGGTTGTCGAGGAAACTGACAATATAAGCGGCGATAGTTTATTGATTGGTCTATTTCCTTCATTCATTCATTCCATTCATTTCTTCCATTCATTCCTTCCTTCGTTCATTCATTCACCCACCCACCATCCATCCATCGCTCCGTCCGTCCGTCCACCCGGCTGCCCGTCGGCCCGCCGGCCCACCTGTCCACCCGCCCGCCCGTCCGCCCGTCCGTCCGCCCACCCATCCGTCCACCCATCCATCCATCCATCCATCCATCCATCCATCCATCTATCCATCCATCCATCCATCCATCCATCCATCCATCCATCCATCCATCCATCCGTCCGTCCGTCCGTCCGTCCGTCCGTCCGTCCATCCATCCATCCATCCATCCATCCATCCATCAACCAACCCCACCCACCCATCCATCTATCAACCAACCCCACCCACCCATATACTTACCCAACCAGACTCACATTCACACACCCACCCACCCACCAACCCACCCACCCGCCCGCCCGCTCACCAACTCACCCACCCACCCACCCACCAACCCATCTGTCTATCCATCTATTCATCCATCCATACATACATCCATCCATACATCCATCCGAACATCGATCCATCTATCCACCAAACCCCACCCACCCACCCACACCCACATTCACCCACTCAACCAGACACACCATCCATCTATCCTTCAATTCATACATCCATCAATCCATCCATCCATCCATAGATCCAGAATGCAAGTTCTGTCAAAAGGCTTTGGTCGAAATCCGGCAGAACGAAACAATCTTCGCATATAACCTGTGTGTGTGGGATAATCAATAACCATCACAAGAACCTGGTCGTCTGTCTTATAATCTTCTTCTTCTTTTCGATCGCTGGTATCACACTTGGAGAGCCGTTCTCAAGATGAAATCTGTGGTTTTCTGCAGTTCTTCCACATGCCCATACAGCTTTTCAAGAAAAGAGGTTGACAAAGGCCAGATCTCTTCTCTCAGCAGCTGATACGTACTGCAACATTGAAGTATGTGCTCTGTGGTCTGTTCTGCTTCTCCACAAGGACAAGCGGGCGATGTCGTAAGGTGGAACCGCCTGTACATGTTTAGTCTGTTGTGTCCAGTTCTGAGACGAAAAATGGTCACTTGCTCTGGCCTAGAGAGATGATGGTAGGCATTTTCTGATTGAGGTGTTCTATAGAGTGACTTGATGATAGTCTTCATCTCTGTATGGGTAACCATGTCTGTCTGATTCTCTTCTGCACCCACCTTTGCCATCATGTCTGCTTCCTCATTTCCTTGGACTCCACAGTGTGAGGGAATCCACTGCAATGCTATCCGAAAGCATATGATGGTTTGTAGTGCTTCTTCAAGTTGTGGCAGCTTACCTTTGGTGATAGCCTCAAGGACCGAGCGGGCATCAGATAAAAAGACAATCTGTGCAATAGGGTCTGCTGTTCTGCTCATAGTATTAGCTGCATGAAAAGTGTTTCGACTTCAGCTCTGTAGTTTGTGCAGTGTTTGCATGTCGGTATTGCAGCTGACGCATGTTGTCCATTTGGATACTGTATGTGCAGTCCAGCACCTCCGTTCCTAATTGCATCTTTGGCTGTTCCATCTGTGTAGATCCTTATCCATGTCTCCTGAGGCTACATTTCTTCCAGCATGGCTAGGGTCAGGGCCTTCTTGCTCACATCACTGTGTTCATCTTTGGTTGTGAGATGAGGTACTGTGGTGCGAATAGCTATGCTCTCTAGTTTGTTTTCCCAGGGTGGAGGATCAAGGGTGTTATTTGGGTCTTCTATTTGTGCTGGCAACATTTCTTGGTGTTTCCTTTGAAGTACTTTTGTCGCTTTCACAAAACTTGAACTTTTAAGCCTTCCTGATGATGACATCTGTGCTTGCCTGATCTTCATCGGGTGGTTGTTGAACGATTTGAACTTTGCAGCTTGGATCAGTGCTTTGCATTCCCTTCCTTTGCTAAGTGGGGGATGCCTGCTGTCTGCTCCATTTTTTCTATTGGTGGTGATCTCATTCCACCAGTGATGATGCGCAGCACCTGGTTTTGTACTCTGTCGCGGTTCTGTTGATGAGATTTAGCTGCTGTCATCCATGAGCTGGATCCATACTTAAGATGTGGTCGTACGGCACCTAGGTAGATGTTCTTGAGGATCCTTTCATTAGCACCCCACTTTGTGCCTGCCAGCTTCCTCATGATGTTTAGCTTTCTTCTGGCCTTTGCCTCTGCATTCTGGATGTGCTCCTTCCATGTTAATCTTCTGTCATAGGTGACTCCCAGGTATGTCTGCTGGTCCTCGTACTCGAGTGGAGTACCGCCCAGTGTCAGATTGCCAACCTTGGTTTTGGTGGACAGTGAGAATAGCATGGCCGATGATTTTTCTTTGTTGATGGTAATACACCAGCGATTGCCCCAAACTGTAATTCTGTCCAAGGCGAGCTGCATTCTGTACCTGGCAGTCGTTGTGTACTCCTGGTGCACCAGAGTACGAGATCATCTGCATAGAGGGCTGCTTGGATCCCATTGGGAAGCTCTGCTACAATGTCATTCATGAAGAGTATGAACAGAGTTGGTGATAATTCTCCACCTTGTGGCACCCCTTATCTCCGCAATACATTCTGTCCAGATTGTCCATCCACCAGCACCCTAGCTCTGCGATTGTGTAGGTATGACTTGGTCCAGCGGAACATGTTGCCACCGATGCCTGTGCGCCGGATCTTCACGAGGAGGCCATCCTTCACACACCTTGTCAAATTCCTTCTGCAGATCGATAAAGGCAGCTAGCATCACCTTCTTGGCTTGAAAAATGTCCTCTATGACCTGTGCAAGATGTGTTGTTTGATCTTCTGTGCTCCTATATCTTCTGAAGCCGGCCTGCTCTGAAACTATAATGTTCTCCAACTCCAGGTACCACTGCAACCACTGGGTGACGATGTGCTCCATGGTCTTGCATATGCAGCTTGTAAGACTGATAGGACGCTAGCTCAGCACTTTCGTCTTGTTCTTCCCTATTTTCAGAATAGGAGTCATTCTGGCTTCCTTCCAGCACTGAGGAACCTCTCCATTGGTCCAACTGAGATTAAAGATGTCTAGCAACTTGCGGAGAGATGCATTACCAAGGTGTTGGATCATTTCATTCGTAATGCCATCTGGCCCGGGAGATTTCTTCTTCTTCAATTTGCAGATAACCTTCTTCAGTTCTGCTAAACTGATGTCAACTTGCATTGCATCATGAGTGTTGGTCTCACAATTGCACTCTTTCTCTCGAGGAAAGTCGGACAATTTATGTGCCTATTCACATATATATGCTGGCTTAGAAGAAACAACTTTCGAAATGCAGAATATCTACCATTCGGCTCAAAATGCCACAAACACCCTGCCTCTTTAAGGGATTGGGTAGGGTCATGGTGAGAATTGGACGGTTTTTTATCTAAATCGTTGATCAATTTGGACAATTTAAGTCCACAGTCACGTGTATTAAGGCCTGCCCAGTTGGAAGAATCAATTTTCGAAAAATTCCCACCATATGAATTAAAATACATTCTGCCCGATTTAAGGGCGTGGGGTCACATTGAAAATCGGGCAGTTTGCCTAAATATTTACCGATTTAGACGATTTAATTGTGTAGTCACATGTATTTCGACATACCCAGTTTATATAAGCAATAAAAAAAAATCCAAAATGGCTACCATATGGCTCAAAATTCCCCCTCTCCTTTATGGAGTAGGGTTAGGGCGGGGCATGATGCAAATTTGATGGCCTGTCTAAATATTTATCGATTCAGACAATTTACGTGCGTGGTCACATGTATGGCCAGTTAAAGGAAATAACTATCGAAATCCAAAATGGCTACCATATGGCTCAAAATGCACCGCCCATCTAGTTGGCAGTATATGAGACGGCGGCTTTGCGTAATGGCTCCCACTAAGGAATACTTAACCGGAGACATGGGTTCACGCTTGAGTTGTGCGCTGTTGTTGGACATATGGTTAATCTCCTCCCCTCCCCGCCTCATTCCACCCACACATATAAATGGGTACCAGTGTTAAATCTGGGGAAATTATCAATAATAGACTATTAAAAATCAGCCTGGATATGACGTGAATGGGACTTGGAATCAGGGAGTCGATAAACGTCAATCAAACAAATTAAATTGTTGGGATCACGATGAAAATACAGAATGTATGATTGCAAATGCTATGAGATGGGTGTATATAATCCCTACCAATCATCTTCTTATTCCAACATTCAAATCCTGGGTAGAAAAGATGGTGAGCTAACTCAAATCACTACCGGGCACTGCTCTTCATATCGTCTGTGATGAGTATCGCTCAGTGGAAGGACAGATGTACTTGTCAAACGGGGCAAATGTATGGAAAGGAAAATCTCAGACCTCGGTCAACAATAAACAAATCTAAGTGATTCGAATAACTGTCTCACACACGATGCCATAAAACAACAGGTGACACATCTCCTTGCTGACAATATCTTGGCTGGTTATCAGATTCAGATTTCAGATTTATTTGTTACTCTCAGATCATACATGTTATACATGTGGTATACACATTATACAATTTATATAGTGGCAAGACAGTTTACATATTATTTATATGTCTCTATAGATTAACTGCTAACATTAAAACGAATAATCTACATTTACTACAGTAATGTGATTGCTTCTTTTCAGGCAAGCTATTTTCATATTAACCATTTTTTCGTTCACAATTTCACTTTGTTTTCGGGTATTATCTTTACGGGTTATGTTTGTTGGCCATGTTTGTGCGACAGTTTCATCCTTTTTGGAAATGCGTAATAATTGCATTTATTAGTCGACACACCGTATATAGTAGTTTTTGTTATTGCTAGTGAATAACTGGAAGAATTAAAAATAATTTGGTCTCTGACGGTAGTACTTAGGTAGTGTTTCCAATCGTAATGTATGAAAAAAGTTGCACATAAAAATGTAATGAAACTCATCTCCACTTTCGTTTTTGTCACATATACTGCATTTCCTTTCTTCTCTTAGTATTCATTCCCACCTTCCCTTTTCTATTGGTTACTGGTCCTATACCTAGTGGTATATTTCCTAACATTAAGGAGGTATGGTTCCGTTTCCCAGTTAGTCTTAAAAGAATTATAGATCTTACCCTTCCACGATTCCTGCATTTGGTCGGGCCACGATTGGATAAACTGGTCCTCTATGTTTCTAGTAATTGCAGCTTGGATGATTGTGGTGCTCTGGATCGTTCGTGTGTTCCAAAGGTATGTGTGTCCTGTATTATCTAGAATGGTTATGCGTGTTAGCCATTTATATGGTTTTCTGTTTTCACTAAGATCTTTTAACACGCAATTATGTATTTGTAGTGCTAGTTTATTTTGCTTAAACGAGATAAGCCTTATCCAGTATATGATCATGCGCATTTCTATTAATACCTTTATTGGTAGTTCCCTTAGGTCCCCATATGTCATGTATTTAGGTGTGCTTCACTTAAATTTTAAAAGGTGTCTTAGAAATTCTAGATGTGCTTTTTCGATTAAATTACATTTTTCGATTCCAATAATTTCACACCCATAGAGGAGGAGTTTTATTTGCCAATCAATGGGTAGATCTAATTGTTTAGCTCGTTGATGTAAAGCGAACGTTGCTTTTCGGCCTTGTTCAAATAAGCTTTTTACCGCTAAAAGTAGGCGTCCATAGTATGAAAAATGTATGCCTAGGTATTTATATTTATATACAACTTCTAATGTCTTGGTATTTAGATAGAATGAAAGTTTGTTACAGTATGCTTTGGTACTACCAAAGATCACAATCTTTGTTTTGTCCGCATTTACTTTTAGTTTCCACAATTTGCAATCATATCCAAATGCGTTTAATATCAACTGGAGGTCATTTGTGTTTTCAGCTAGCATAATTGTATCGTCTGCATAGAGGAGTATTAAACGTCTAAGTAAGGTTTCTAGTTCGACTTCTGTATTACCTAGTTTTATGGATTTACAGTTTTGGTTACTAAGGAAATTTTAAGTATTTGGAGTACTGGAGAGAGGTTCTCGCCTTGACGCACTCACCATTTGCAAGAAAGGGCATCCGAGAATTTGTTGTTTAACTTGATTATTGATTTTATGCTGTTATGCATGCTCTGTATAACTTTAAATACTTTACCATTTATGTTATGCTGTAGCAGCTTTGTTCAGAGGCCATTATGCCATATTGAGTCAAAGGCTTTCTCAAAATCTACGAAACAGCAGAATAGTCGCTTTTTTGTTTTTAAATATTCCTACTAGTGCGGACAGTGTGAATATATGGTCTGTTGTGGAATATCCTTTCCTAAAGCCTGCTTGATTTTCTGATAATTTATTGGTATTTTCTAATAATTCATTAATACGGCTGCTTATTATTGATGCAAAAAGTTTTCCTAAACAGTAGTAGTGTGATTGGTCTGTAGCTTTTGGGATGATTTGCGTCACCTTTTCGTTTATAAATCGGTATCTGGAACGTTTGCTGAATCAAGTATTTTATCAAATAGTTGTTTATATATGCTCGTCATAATGTGTTCTGTGAACTTGATATACTCATTTATTATGTCATCCGATCCAGCAGCTTTATTGATTTTTTAGACACCGTATGGCTATCGAGATTTCTTCATTATGTTATAGGTCTGTTTAATATATCATATTCTTCTAGCGTCTCTAGCTGCAGTTGTTCATTGATAGCTTCATTATCGCCTTCTTTCCATTCAGTGATCTAAAAACGTAAACCTTTTTTCAAGACTTACTGGGACCTTTGTCTTTTATTAATTTCCAGTAGTCCCTAGGTTTACTACTGCTCATGAGTCGGATTTTCGTATGGTATTTGGTCGTTGAACGTTTTATTGTTTGTTTGTAGATTCTACTTGTTCTTAGCATTTCCATCCTATTTGCTTCTTTTCGATGAATCTTAAATTCAAATCTCGCATTATGGTCTTCTTTTCTGGCTACTCTGCGTTGAATTTTGTTTATTATTTGATCTTTATTTGTTTTACTTTTTCCAAAGCCTTCCTTTGCAGTGCCGTAGAACATGTTGAAAATTTCGGATCTGCGGGTGGTCGCTACTCGATGTTGTTTCCTACTACTTCAGTGGCAAGATTATGATGATATAGGTTAATTCGCTTGATAAAGACTTTGAAAATTCAAGAAGATACTGCTCTAGTATAATCTATTTCAGCTAAGCAGCATGGATTATGACTGCGGAACCCTGATGTTGGATTGATTGATTTAATAAACAGAAGAGTGCCTTATTTATACACTTCAGCAACTATGAAGTTCTATACATATTACGATATATAGTTAAATACATATCGTAATATATATTCTTTGTTCTCATGAAGCGGTGTTGGCTGGTTCTGATTTGATGCGATCTGTCAGCTAACTAACAACATGACGGAATGTCTTGTTGTAGCATGCCACGAATGATTGACACATAGTTGATATACAAATTTCGATTGTGTTATTAATTCCTACAGGACGCTACAATGTCTCTGTCCTGTCCATTGCCTATCGTGAATAAGCCTGTAGGATACGATCATTAATAGGCACATGAGCTGTATGATCTCATTGCCAGCTGGTGTTGTTCTATTCTCGTATGAGAATCCGAATGCCTGTCGTTATTAACTATAGTCAGTTTGTCACGTATGATTCCATCGATTCTTATCCCTAGATTATTTCCTAAACTACTGATCAAAACGACTGCTGAATAATATAAAAGTGTGTGCTGTTTCCGCAGCAACCACTTTTATCTCAACTATTGCCAGATACACATCAACTCAGAACCGGAGGTCCTATTCCATTTAATTCTATTATTTAAACTTGGATGCTAAATATCATCCATCAATCATTATCAGTTTCGGTTCAGTTTCGCCAAAACTGTAACTGCGCATCATCAGCTGATGTCAACCAGTGCTGGTCATCCAGTGCTGATAATACATACCTAAATAATAATATATAATGACTCGGTCTATTAGCTCACCTGGTATTTTCAAACATGAATTTCATTTAGGACTTACTCGTAAATATAAGATATCCAGTGGGGTCATGACTTCCCACAAGACAATCCCATATCTACACATGCCCCTCAACCAAAGTTAATTAACCGTCTCTTAAGGCCTTAAGAGAGTGATAATTAACTCGTTGTGCAACATCAACAACTAAACCCGCTATACCAGGGCTATTCGGACCGACACAATAATACTGAAATTACGAACAGCAAACGTAAACAATACGATAATTAGAACTAATATCGCGTATGACATTAAGTAACATAAACAGTGATATTAACTAAACAGTGGCTTAAGTAAACTATAAACTTAGTAAAATAGTTCAACCCATACGACATTCGTCATATGACAATACTTAACGACAATACGATACGGTAAAATAATACAACAATAAATCAGAAATATCGCAATAACGAAACGGTAATTATTGTGCACAGTAATACAATACGTGAATTGTTATATGTCCTCATACTCCTCAGGAATGCTATGTAAGTCCACGTCCACCCATGTATCAGCCGTCGGGTCGATCTCGGTCCTTGTAGTTACGTTAGGCGACGACCTGGCTGACGTCCACGACGGGGTAGGCAGTGCTGCAGGGGTCTGCGGCCGTCGGGTTTGAGCGTGGCATGGATATGGCATCCTGGCCGCATGTGGCTTTCGTTGAATAAACGTCCACATGCGTGATAAAATACCACACTTATATAAAATAAACACAATCACAATAAATGAGACGACGGAGCACATCGAATAAGAGAATATAGAACGTATACCGATGCGATCGACCATCACTGGGTCGACCTCAGACAATGGTGCTAGTGGCACATACTTAGTCTTACGTAACTGGTCCCATTTCTGTACTCTTAGATGGTATACAATAAGCAATTGGTTGAGGACGCTGGCCACATCCAATCTGGGCACATCTACGGCAAGACTGATTCGAGTATACGTCCGACTGTAATACTGTATGGGCTCGAATCGCCACCATCTACCACTATAGTCACATCCACTCGACATTAGGGCATACAGACCAATCTTTACAATACATCGGTCTGTCAGTCGTCCACCACAATGTACCTCGATAGTTTCGGTTTTTTGTGTGTTTTTTTTGCAAAACAGCACCTACTTCTTACGGGCGAATAATTTACTATATTTTCCCTTGGAACCATATACCTGACCAAGTCACGAGACTCATATAATGTCATGTTGTTGTTAGGGGTTATGGTCCGTATTGCCACTCACCTCCAGCAAAATTATGGTAACCTTCAGAAAACTGTCCGTTTATAGGCACCTACTTCGCGGTAGATAGTATCATTACCCAAGGGTAATATAACCACAATTGCATTTTGATCAGAGATAAAGCAGATGAAGTGATGTGCAACATCTTAGTAATGGTTGCGCATTCATCAACCTTAAGGAATTTGCTCAATACGGTAATTTATCGTCCAGCAACTGTATTGATGGATATTATTAACGCCACTATTGCTACACAGATTCGTAAATGGAACATGATGAGTTTAGACAAATGCGATGTTACTAGTATATCAATTAGCAGAGATTGAATTTATCTATTGCTACGCCACCTTATAACGGCCTCTATATGACTGATGAAGTCATCATATAGAGCTTGGCCAAACACACCAATCCTCAGTCGCTTACTGTCTGAGCTGACTTCAGTAGCATGACTGCGCTTGCACAGAAAGTATGGGTGCGATGGAAGTGTTTCCATTGGCTCATCAGCAGGCTCGGGTACATCCTCCGAGGTGTCCATCATTACGGTACGAGGAGTCTCTGATGCATCCATCGGTGACTCATAGTTTCGATCATTACTCATACCAGGTCGATCTACATCCATGTCGACCACCTTACCCAGCTTATGCACCTTCGGCTCCCAATTAGAAGCTGGTCGCTTCCTGCGAGCTACTTTATGAGGTGTCACATCGGAGTCAGTTACCGGCAAAGGTCCGGACTCGGGTAATACTACAATTCTAGGATGATGGCTGGCTTTCGTACCTTTGGCAGGGTTACGAATAGGGCGTGGTCGTACTTTGTCCCAGCACATCCCTGAGTCGACTACCTGTAGCTTGGATATATTAAGTACGCGTACCTTCCCAGATCTTTGATGGCGGACGTGAGCCACGGGTCCGTCGATCTTAAAGATCCCATACTCAGGGTCACTGCGAGAGGTCAACTTCATCCTCGCTTCAGCTTTTACGACCACCGAGTCACCAACCTTATACTCACCAGCGTTTTCACGCTTATTTATCTGTTCTCGGTGTATCTCTCGAGACTTAGCCGTTTCTCCACGAGCGCGCAGCAAGGCATTATTGAGACAGGTAAGTCTCTCACCAAGATCCTGCAAAGCATCGAGTGGAACTGCAAACAGAAGTCTTGCACATCGACCATACGTCAGATAGAATGGCGTATAACCGGTCATGGAGTGACGAGTGTTGCGGTATGCTGTCAAAGCTGCACCTAACTCATCCTCCCATGCACGAGACTCGTTATTCACACCTTTCTGGACCAACTCCTTAAGAGTGCAATTGAACCTCTCGGTACGTCTGTTGGTTTGCGGATGGTATGGACTCGATCGTCTATGATCAATACCCAGTTCATGAAATCACTGTTCCAGAGAATTCGAACAAAATTCCTTACCGTGATCTGTAATCAGAATTTCAGTGACACCATGATGCGCGACATACTCATTGAAGAACTTATCTTCAACATTCTGATATGTCTTAGCTGCGATCGGATATGCGTCCGCCCATGCAGAACAGTGATCGATCACCATCATGATATAAATATTACCTCGACTCGACTCTAATAGTGGACCAATTAAATCCATGCTGATTATCTGACTCGGATAACTGGCCATTGGCATCTCACTATATTTAGGTCGCATAGTGACAGGTCGGTTGACCTGGCACGTCGTACATGTCTCAAGCATACGTACCAGGTCTTTTCTCAAAGACGTCCACACGAAAGAATCTCTTACCATACCGATAGTCTTCTTCAGACCTTGATGACCAGCTCGTTCATGAGCTTTCCGGAGCACCTTCTCACGGAACAGGGTAGGTAATACGATTCTGGGGTACTCAGCATCCAACGCTGAAGGTGTAATCAAAGAATACAATATGCCATTCTTAACCATATACTCCTCCGGTGTATTTCTAAATAACTCCGGGTATTCCTTGGTCTGTTCGGCACATAAGTCGTCATATGGTATGTCATATACCTTTAAAGGGACATGAGGTAATGCACCTTCGTCTACCTCGGGTATGACGTAATCGCCCGTGTCCAGCGTGGTGACTTCTACCGGATGACGTAATCTGGACAACATGTCCGCTCGAATATTCTTCGAACACTGAATGTAATCTATCTTACATCCATACTCTGCAATCAGCACTGTCCAGCACTGCACCTTCATGTCCTTTACTTCTCCCACAAACAAACTCTTTAGGGGTTTGTGGTCAGTGTACACGGTAAACTGCACGCCAAATAGATACGGTCGGAGCTTCTTCAATGCGTATATTACAGCATAAGCTTCCTTCTCTATTACGGGCCAATTTAACTGACTGTCTTTAAGAGTAGAGCTTACATACTATATCACTCGCTCTATACCCTTATCATCAACTTGTACTAGTATCGCACCTATTGCATAACTAGACGCATCTGTATATAACGGGGCATTCAAGTTAGGATAAGTGAGTACGGTCTCACTACACAGCAAGTTCTTCAATTTCTCAAACGCTTGCTGTTCATGCTTACCCCATTCAAATCGCTTATATTTCTTAGTCAACTCAATCAGAGGCTTTGCAATTTCGGCATAGCCCTTCGCACAAGAACGGTAATAACCTGTAGCTCTGAGAAAACTACGTACCTCACCCACATCGCGGGGTGGTGATATTTCTCGAATTACTTTGACCTTTTGAGCCTGTGGAGCTACCCCTTGTGCAGAAATGTGATATCCTAACACGTCAACAGACTTACTGGCGAAATCACACTTCTTTTTCTTCACTTGCAAGTTATACTCCTGAATCTTGTGCATGACCTTCCGCAAGTGATGTGCATGTTCCGTCGGATTTGTGAATATATGACTATATCGTCGACGAAAACGTGCACATATATTCCTACATATTCTCAGAAAATATCGTTCATTGCCCTCTGAAATACAGCACCTGAGTTGCAAAAACCAAAAGGCATCCGAATCCATTCGAAGAGACCTTCACTGCACACGAACGTTGTTTTCTCTATGTCTTGGCTGGCCATTGGTATCTGCCAATATCCAGACTTCAAGTCCATAGTAGAAAATATTGTTGCGCCGCGCATCGAATCAAAAATGTCGGATATATTCGGCAGTGGATAACTATCCTTACGGCACACGGAATTCAACTTCCTATAGTCAATACAAAACCTGGTGTCACCGTCCTTCTTGGGTACCAGAGTAATCGGTGACGCCCAGGGTGATGACGATGGTCTTATGATGCCCGCTGCAAGCATTTCTTTCACTTGGTTTTTAACCACATATTGCTTTGCAAGCGGTAGACGATAGGCTTTCTGCCTTATAGGATAAGAATCTCCTGTTGGTATCATGCATTCTACCTTGGGTACTAGCCCTATCGTGATATCACCCTATTGGTGATATGTGCATCGCTTGTAGTAGGTCGTTACACCCCTCTTCTTCTTCCGTTAGTTCCATGGCTCTCTGGAGCGTGGTTATCTTTTTGCGGACTATTCTATGCCCCATACCTCCATCACCAAAAGTGCCTTGATATATGCTGATAGAACTATTCTCCAGTTATCGACGTTCTCCATTGAGTAGGCTCGTGTGGCCGTCTCTCTATACCTTTGGTTGAAGGATACTAGCGTTTCGTTTCGCCTCTGCCTCACCCCTTCCAGGTCATACTTGACCCTCTCGCTCTCATTCGCCGATATGAAGTTAAGGGTAATGTAATCTCTCAACTCGTCAAATGTTACTGTGTCTCTCACCTTCCCCACAATGAATGCATCCACCGCCTTGGATAGTGGATCTCTAGAAGCCCGCGTTATGATGTATACCGGGATTCCGTCGAGGTTGCCCTCGGTGGCCTCCCACACTCTGCGCGACTCATCCTAGAACTGTCTCACCACTTCGGGTATTAACCCATTATATGGTTTGATCCTTTGGGTGAGTTCTCGAACTTCTTTCCGGAATACATGATTCCTTTCTCTCTTGTCACTTTCTAGTACGATAGCACTAGCCATCGCAGTGCCCATCATCTGCATCGCCGCTACCATCTCTGGTCATAGCTCCGGTCCATGGCGTGGGGGATCTATGGGCGGTGGTGTCGGGTCTGTTCGACGGCCTGCTGCCATTGCCATAGTTATACAGTTTATTATACAGTTCTGATCTAATTCACTGGTAGTATAATTGGACTATGGCGCGTTTCAGGCGTGGCTGTTCTTCACACGATATATCGGTAGTTATTTTCACAATTGTATTTTCCCTATACTCCCTATGCTGCATTACCTTAGTATTGTTAGATATCTTGGCTAATTCCACGAATACTTTTAGTCTGTCTGCTACATCAGATAACGCAGTGTTCACAGGTCTATCGGTAGACATTTTAGGTTTATCATAACTATAATTTACTCACGACTGTTTTGCGATTTCTCGTGATGTGATGAGCTGTCTTATACTTCCTGAACTCCAGATCCTGGCAGACGAAGCCAATGAAGATTTCGGATCTCCGGATGGTCGCTACTCGATGTTGTTTCCTACTACTTCAGTGGCAATATTATGGTGATATAGGTTGCTGTGACAACCTCTTACCAATGAAGCAGTAGAACGGTTTATCGTCGGGTCGCCTCATTGCTGGATGGTCCGCAACGATATTTGTGAATGACGATAGGGCCTATCTGACTGATGGAAGATTCCCGGCTTCGGTGAAGTATCGCTCTTCACTCTGGAGTTCCTATTCAAATATAACCAAACTTTTGTCCTGCTTTTGCAAGATGATAAGATTTATTATTCTACTCTAACTGTACATAAAGACTTTGATAGTATACGAATAAAACACTTTGATAATTCGCTTGATAAAGACTTTGATAATTCAAGAAGATACTGCTCCAGTATAATCTATTTCAGCTAATGCAGCATGGATTATGACTGCAGAACCCTGATGTTGGATTGATTGATTTAATAAACGGCAGAGTGCCTTATTTATACACTTCAGCAACTCTGAAGTTCTATACATATTACGATATATAGTTATATAAATATTGTAATATCTATTCTTTGTTCTCATGATTCTTCTAGGTAGGTTATAAGCACAGCTTGACTGGTCTGGGTAATCAGTCCACCAATCAACGTCTGCTTATTCCCTCCTAGAAGCTTCTACCTATTACTGTTGGTCGTCCTGACCAATCCATGATCATCTATATTTCGATTCCTTCTCTGAAACGTGTTCTTCCTAATTCTTTGCCACAGAGTTTGATCGACGCTCATTGATCATGACGTCATCCTGACCAATCAACCTCTGGGCTATTCTTCTATGGAGCTACTGTTACACATAGTCAAAGCGGTGTTGGCTGGTTCTGATTTGATGCAATCTGTCAGCTAACTAACAACATTACGGAATGTGTTGTTGTAGCATGCCATTGAATGATTGACACATAGTTGATATACAAATTTCGATTGTGTTATTAATTCCTACAGGACGCTACAATGTCTTTGTCCTGTCCATTGCCTATCGTGAATAAGCCTGTAGGATACGATCGTTAATAGGCACATGAGCTGTATGATCTCATTGCTAGCTGGTGTTGTTCTATTCTCGTATGAGAATCCGAATGCCTGTCGTTATTAACTATAGTCAGTTTGTCACGTACGATTCCATCGATTCTTATCCATCGATTATTTCCTAAACTACTGATCAAAACGACTGCTGAATAATATAAAAGTGTGTGCTGTTTCCGCAGCAACCACTTTTATCTCAACTATTGCCAGATACACATCAACTCAGAACCGGAGGTCCTATTCCATTTAATTCTATTATTTAAACTTGGATGCTAAATATCATCCATCAATCCTTATCAGTTTCGGTTCAGTTTCGCAGAAACTGTAACTGTGCATCATCAGTTGATGTCAACCAGTGCTGGTCATCCAGTGCTGATAATGCATACCTAAATAATAAAATATAATGACTCGGTCTATTAGCTCACCTGGTATTTTCAAACATGAATTTGATTTAGGACTTACTCGTAAATACAAGATATCCAGTGGGGTCATGACTTCCCACAAGACAATCCCATATCTACGATGTGTGAGATTGCGATTGTGATTTCGTGTATTTTTTGCTTGTCTAGTGTTCGTTTTAATAACATACTTATAGCAGTTAGAGTTTCGGGATTCGCTATTTTCTGTATAAAGTTATTTCTTTTATCTGTATTCTATTTTTTAAATACTGGTTCATTTACATCGTTCGCATCCTGGGAGGCATGGCTCTGCTGGTGACTGATATCAGTACCGGATTATAATAGGGGCAGCGGGGACATTTTTTGAGTTAATAATGTGTTTTATGCAGTTTCATTTTCTACAACCGAGAATAGCGGTGTAGACATGATGCCCAGAGAGCTATTTTCGTTTGTAAAGAGAGAAACTGCATGCCGGGATATGGTCTTATTGTCTTATTTGTCCATTATATATGGTTTAAGTATTATACTTATTAACGAGTGTTTATTTTTGTTTTGAGACTGTTCTGATGTTTTAAGAGTCAGATGGTTTATGATTGTATTACAGTTTAATCTTATTTCTTTATCTTCTAGATGTTCCCAGGTGGCACCACCTGCACTTCCAGTGGTAACTATGGCCCTTCAGTTGGCTGTTAAATTATTCCATTTTAGCTATTTAGGTTTGTATTTGTGTTCATTCAGTTTTTAATCCAGTCACGTTTTCACAACTGAACGGCTTAAAAAATTGAGTGAAGCAAAAAATGAAATTAAATGGCTAAAAATGAATAATTTAACAGCAACTGATGGTCCATATTTATCTCTGGAAATGCAGGAGATGCCATCTGCGAGCATCTATATTTCAAAGTTCTCAGGGTGAGGACCACCGCTCCACCCCCTTTTTGTGTGCCTTTCTCATCCACCCAACTCCACAAATATGCTTTACCCAACCCCCTATCTATATGATAACTGAAGGTGACTTTATCCAACGTTTCTTTTGACGGCCCAAATTTCAAACCTTCAAGAAGATACAGAACAATCTTCACTCGGTGTAGCTATTGTCATGTTTGGTATTAATGGAAGATAACGTGGATGAGGTGATGACCTTTATTCTTCACATTGCGTACAGTAGGCCTTTCCATTTTTAACCATGCACCGCCAATCGCTAGCGCAGCTCCACCCACACCTCGATCATGTTGGGATCGATCGATCCCTGCAGTTCATGACAATCAATTTCCAGAAAACTATACAAGTACGCTGTTGAATAATTTGAAACAAATTTGGATAAGTGCTGTTACTGCCTGTGATATATAACAACATATTTATTAAAAATAGTAAAGACATACAATTCGTACAACAATGCATAGCCCGTCTTCAAATATGCGTTCCTGACGTACTTATTTACGTCATTCATGACGTCATTGATTATGATGTCATTATACACATCATGTAGTTAATTTTGACGTCATTTGCTGAATGGATATAGTGGAAAGGTATATTGCCATGCTTGGTATTAACGGAAGTTAACGTGGATGGTGTGATGATCTTTATTCTTCACATTGCGGAGAGTTGACCTAGAAGTTACAAGCAGGGTGGTGACAGCGGAAAACTAGAAGATCCACACCACTCAAGCGTCTTTCTCCAGACAAAAGCTCCCTAAAATTTTCGACCCTGTGTATGAACTTGCTGCTAATGGAACACTGCTTCGCTTAGAGCATACTATATACAGCAAACTAGATCCACGTGGTTATGGCTAGAAAGTTAGATATGGCACACTCGTGCCTATTTGGTACTGCAGGTGCAGTAGTTCCAGGCAAAGAAGAACTCTAGCGTTACCGACATTTTGCAAAGCGGGTTCGGTTTCTATTGATTCAACCGAGAAGCTTGTCGCTGTCATTATCATTACAGATGGAATTATGGGATTTCAGTTTGATGTTAATGATGAACATGATACGTCTGCATCCGATGATCAGTCAGAAGATGACGAGTCATGCATGTAGATGTGACATTTAGATTTGATGATTGAGTATAAATTTGTTGCATAATATGACATGTATAGTAGCATGTGCTTACGATAGCGAATAACTGAATGATTTTTGTAATTGTTCTCTTTGCTAAGCCAGATACAGCTATTGCAGGAGAATAATACGCAGTGGATCAAGCAGGGTTGGTCATATAATACATATCAGAACTGCACATTCAGCTAGATAATGAGCATTACCTTTTATTTGCACCTATGACAACCGGTTTAAAGAGGGGTGGGGGTGGGGGTGGGGGGGGGGTGTGGGGGTAGGGGATAGCGTCATATCGTGCGCTTTATTGTGAGAATATGAGTGCCATTTCTAATGTTTTATTTTAACTCTTACACAAAAACTTCTCTGCCTTTGTGGATATTTTGAAATTTGAACAATATGGTAGCCATTTTGGATGTCGAAAATAATTTCATCAAACTGGGCATGACTAAAAATATGTAACTATACACTTAATTGATCAAAATCGGTTATTATTTAGACACACTGTTAAATCCGCATCGTGACACCACCGGTTTAAAGAGGGGTGGGGGTGGGGTGTGGGGTGTGGGGGTGGGGGGGGGGGGGGTGGGGGTGGGGTGGGGGGGGGTGGGGGTAGGGTGTGTGTGTGTGTGTGTGTGTGTGTGTGTGTGTGTGTGTGGGAGTGTGACTGTGGAGGGGTGGGGATGGGTGGCATTTTGAGCTATATAGTAACTATTTTAAATTTCGTCAATTGTTCCTTCAAACCTGGCATACAGAAATGCGTGTGACTAGCGACATACATTTTCTAAATCTGTCAATATTTAGACACATCGTCGTATCGTGACCGCAAATTGTTTCATCATACTAGCCATGTTTAAATACATGTGAGAACACACTTACATTGTCTAAATAAGTCAATATTTATACACACCGTCCGGCTTCATCATGACAGTGGAGCATTTTGATTCATATGGCATGACATTTTAAATTTTGAAAATCCTTTCTTCAAACTGGACATATCTAAATACATGTGACTACATACATAAATTATATAATTCAGTCAATATTTAAACACCCATTCAATGTTCATCATTACCCCACAATACCCCCACATCTTTAAGGGGGCGGTGGAACGTCTTGATCCATTTGATGACCATGTTCGATTTCAACAATTGTTTCTCCAAACGGGACTTAAATATACTACACATTTAAATTGTCTACATCAATCAATGCTTGAACAAACCTTCCGATATTCACCGTGACCCCACCAGCACCCTCATTGAAGGGCATATAATGTCGAATTGCAAGACATACAATTCGTACAGAAACGTTTAGTACGTCATCAACTAAGTGTTCGTAACGAACTTATCATTATTGTGACGTCAGTCTACACGTCGCGTAGTTGATTATGCTGTCATATGATTGCTAGATAAACTGAAATCCTCCATTGAAAGATGCGATCTGTCACTCATGTATATGATGTCATAATCTTTTACGTCACATGTAGGGTGACGTCACAATCATGGTGACTTTTTATGATTCCATGATTATGAGGCGGGGCGGGGGTGGGTGGGTGGGGTGGGGTGGGTGGGTGGGTTGTGAGGATAAGTCGAGTGTACGAATTATATGTCTTTGATGAATTTATCATTTAATAAACATTCTGTTGAATATTTTGAAACCAATATGACGAGTAGACGTTGCTGCCATATGAAACGCCATCACCGTGTCAAATTAATTTCAAAATATCCAATGACTTACCTGGATAGTTACCTTGCAATTGGTATTCTGGAAATTGTGGGATCAAAGTATATCAATCGATTCCAGCACGCGCAACTAGTGGGTGGAGCTTAGCTAGAAAGAGGCGGGGCAGAGCTGGAAACGGGTCCTTTTATTGAGGTTTCTCATTTAGAAATGAACAAACTTATCTGTGGAATCGTGCGAGAATGTTCAAAGCCTGTTTGAGCCGTTGCTGTTGACTATTTGGAACCTAACTTAACTGGGTGCTCAAAGACCAGTCAAATTAGTTTTAAAAAGATTCAACATAATATTTATTAAATAGTAAAGACATACAATTCGTACAACTTGACGGACTATTAAGCGCTTAAGATTGATTAAATCTAATCATTCTGACGTAATTGATTATGACGCAAGCCTACATTTGACGTAGTTGATTATGACTTCATAAGATTTACTGAGAAACTGAATTCGAAATTCAAAATTCAAAATTCAAAACTCGACTTCGAAATTGAGATATAAGTCACACTTGAGCAAGGCTACCTGTATGGCCGAGGCATAGCGTCCCATGTCTAAAAATAGCATCCTGGCCTGTTTGTTAAGAAGAAACTTAATGCGTACGAATGTATGCGGCCGTGGATCGAATCTAGACATAATAAGACTAACGAATACCGTCGTCCCTTGCTCTAAAATTCGTGGACGCTCCACTACTCCGACAACTCCGACAATTTTACCCACTAGACCGCCAGCCCAATAGTAGCGCAAGGCGCTCACACGTACACCCAACCAGCCCAGCCGCCGGTACATCATCATCATCATCATCATCATCATCGTCGTCACTACCAGAACCAGTAGCAGCTGCAGCACGACCACTTCCACTACGACCACCACAATCACCACCGCCACAAGCAGCAGCAGTCCACCACCACCGTCACTGTAGCCGCCACTTCTCTCGATCAAAATGAGCAAGAACATCATCCGCATACACATTTCCACAAAAAATGGCGGGTTATCTCTGCATGATCTAGAAATCTGATTGGCTAGCATAAATTTACATAATTGTAAGACAGCTCGTAATTGGCTGATTTAAGATTTGAATTTCGAAGTCGAGTTCTGAATTTCGAAGCGGAGATTTGAATTTCGAAGACAAATTTTGAATTTCAAAGTGGAGTTTGAATTTCGAAGTTTGAATCTTAAATTTCGAACTTTGAATTTTGAATTTCGAACTTTGAATTACGAATGAGCCGTCTGGGCTTTCCTAATATTAATCAATTCTGTGTACCCTTAAGAATTTAATTCTATTTTATCCAGGCTTCAGAAGAGGAACCATGTTTAAACAAATTGTACTTGGCCAGTGTATATTGGTATTAATAGCTGTAGGCCCTATGTAGTGTGTATATAGAGCAAGGCACTTGATTTGGGCCAACACACTATTACGCTGTCACGATCTCTAATTTTGTAAGGTTATCGTATTAGGGTCACATCATCTTATGGATGGTCCCCAATGTGGCTGTGACAGACATTTGTGACCGCATGCTACACGTACCAACTGCCTTAATAGTATTACGTGGATTCTATGAGTGTTATAGTATCTTAAAGGACACGCGCACGGCAGGTGGTTATCGTTGTTTAATACGTTTTCAAAATGTGCCATGCTAATGTCTAGTGTAGTTAAGTTTGAAACCTGCTATTGATTTATCTATAATTTTGGAACTATACATCACCATGTTGAACACTATGTTTACTTTGCGGGTTCCAAATCATCGTTATATGCTTCCACTAACCACTAAATAGCCAAGGCAACGGAAGTCACTGAGCAAATGACAGAATGCCAATATTGTTTTTTGAAGACTCTGGAAGAAATTCATGTTGGCCAATTTCCCGTGAACTGATACGTTTGACATACTCAAACATTAACACGGGCGGTATAGAATTTAACTCTAGATCACTGAATTAATTTAATGAATAATTTACGATTTCCAATCAGTGGCCGCCATCCGTGGTTAATCGTGACAATTTATATAGCATCCTTCGCGGCATCAGCTGTGCTCTATATACGCCATACATGGTTATGTTCAATCAGAGCTCATTATGAAACGTTAGTGAGAGTGTCACTTTTGGTGCTATTACACTAATGGTAGCAATAACCGTGATTGAGAGTGATGAGACTGATGTGCGCTTCAAGCAAACACACACACACACACACACACACACACACACACACACACACACACACACACACACGCGCGCGCGCGCGCGCGCATGCAGGCACGAACGCGCGCACGCACCTTCCCTATTAAGCCGTAGCCATAGATGAAATGGAGGTGGGTTGGGTGGGGGAAGGGATCTCCTTTTAGCTATGCCCGCCCATTTCTAACTAAGCACTTCCGACGCTTTACGGTTGTTGGTGTTAAATCCTGAATACCCATAATACCAGTTTCATGGTAATTATACAGGTAAGGTGCTGAGCATTTTCAAATTAATTCGAATGTGGGATGTTTCAGCCTATGTGGCAACAGCAGTTCACGTTTAAATTAGTTTCAAATAATGGTTTTTTAATTGTAAAGTTATCAACGATATAAAATTCGTGCCCTTCATAACACACTTGTCTATTTTCATGCCAGAGCTATTCGTCATCATGATTGCGACATCAGCTAATGAGTAACGTATTGATTATGACGTCATATACTTGAGTAATAGATCGGATCGGTCCATAGCTATATTATTATTATTATTATTATTATTATTATTATTATTATTATTATTATTATTATTATATTTATTATTATTATTATTATTATTATTATTATTATTATTATTATTATTATTATTATTATTATATTCAGTTTCCCTTGCAATGATATGTGGGTGTGCATGCGGAACCAATGCAGCAGGAACGATGTTGCAATCGATGGCATCAGTATCACTTAGAAACATTGTTTCTAAGATGTACACCAGCCATTCCGCAACATCTTACTTGCACATTGTAGTAAATAAGGTTAGTCAGTTTGTCATGTCAGCAACTGTCCGCTTATTGATTGCTCATCAGTCAGATTATTTATTATGCACCAGTTATTCCATTAAAGTCGCCTTCAATACTCTTCAGTAGTCATTCCATAACCGTCTCCTTAAAGATTGCATGCCAGTCGTTCAGCTACTGTCTACATAACGAATGTCAAGAAATAATTCCGCCACTGTCTCCGGACAGTGTGCGCGTGGTAGATTGCACACAGTCTAAAATTCTAAGCACGACATGGTAATCCTGATGATATAATCTTTAACACAAAGGTTGAAAGTTAGCTCCTGTCTGTTGCTCACAGTACTTTATTTCATTTTATCGCATGCACTAATGGGGGAGCTGAGCTAGCACTCAAGTACATGACGTCATAATGAATTACGTCACACATAGACTGCTGTCCCAATAGTTATGACTGCCAACTTCCATGGGCAGCAACGCCCCCCCCCCACCCCACCCCAACCTCACCATTAAACTAGTTTTAAAATATGCAACAGCTTACCTATATAGATACTTGGAAATTGGAATTCTGGGAATTCAACTTTCCTAGAACATAAAAAAATAGATCCCAGCAATACAACGCGAGCTCTATTAAAGGCATGCTAATCTCATCTCAAATTTTTTACTACATCGATAGATTATGGTTTATAGATTCCATTTCATTTATATCCTGTCACATTCTCGTATCTGTATCACAACTATCTGCTTTGTAATATCGCGTATATGTTGAACAGTGATCGCCACCATTTTGCCTCCTCAAGCGATAGTGTGTGATGTCATGTAAGTGCCAATGCATTAGATTCTTTAGTATGTAACACTCATCTCGTTGAAAATTTTGAAACCAATTTGATTGGAAGGTGTTGCTGCCTATGGCAGCGACAACTTCCAGTCAACTTAGTTTCAAAATATTCAACAGCTTACCTGTATGATTGCTTTTATATCAGATTGCCAATCTATAGCTGGCACCTCTGTGAATAAGCGTATATCCCAAGGGATAGACTCTAGGCTTTTTGTGATTGGTTGAAAGTATATCATGACAGCCATCATAGGCTGTAGAAATGGAGCAACATTTAACTAATAAAGCCTGGATATCTTTCTGTAGCCGCATGCTAAAAAGCTTTAAACTACCTGCATAGTTTATGAATGGCATATTAGATTAAACCGAATAGCTTTCAAGAGATGAGATTAGTTATCCTTGAGCAGCGTACCGTATAGTTAATTAGCATTTATCCCTGCATATTATCGTCAAAGAAATTAATCGCGCATTTTATTGGTATGGCTTTGCTGCTCTCCGATGATAAACGTTGTAATTACGCATTGTCCTGTGGAGTATTTGGAAGTTAGGAAGCCTTAGTGTACGATTCAATTGTTATGGAAACGCGTCTATATTTAACATCTCTATCACAAGGTTATTGGCTATCTTATTGCTAATGTCAGGATAATGGCGGAAATTACGTGAAATTGGCTTCTTAATACAATGTTCAGTCATGGGAACATATTATCTCTGTGGGCTACACTGTGTTATTCTATCTGTTAATTTTGAAAGCCCTATGCCAATCGCCATACATTCAAGCTAGCCTCTGACATGACAAACGGAGTAACCATATATACTGAGGAATTTTGCTGTCAGTTTCTGAAAGCGATTCCTGCAATGATCTACCGCTATTTCATGAATTTTTTTTATAGAAGCGAACTAGATCATGTGCATCGTTTGAAAGATCATTTTTCATCTTTAAAGTCATTATTTTTATACTCAATATCATAATCATTATAATCCCAACACGAGTTGAAAAAATCCAGAGGGGACATTGCAATCGTCTCTGTCCATTGGACCGTCTGTCAGTCCATCCGACTATTCATCTGTCTGTCCGTCTGTCCATTCAATTGTCTCCTTCGAAATCGTTTGGTGGAATTCCATCAACTGTGTTATGTGAGTTACCCATTAGGCTCAGCCCCCTCCACTCCCTTCCACCCGTGGTAGGGTTGCGACAGAGTGGAGGTGGGTGGGGGAGGCTGAAATTCAAGGTTCGCAGCATTCATACAAATTTGGTAGTTGGTAGTGAGGGTTGAGTAACGTGGCCCTGGAGTGGGGTGAAACAGAAAGGCAATGGTGCAGGAATTCAACCAAATTTGTTATGAGAGTTATTCATATCGCTGAGGATTGTCAGGCAATGGTTGCATTAGGCTCCTACACCGGGGAACAGAATATCAAGGTATTGAATGCGTGGGCGATTTGTGACGGTGTACCATCGACTGTGCATTCTAGTTCTGTTTATTTACATTCTTATCATTGTTGTCATTACCGTTGTTATTTAGCATCTCCATCGTTGTTATTGGTGCAGTTGCTATGGTTGTCTACGCATTCATATTTGCATTGGGAATCGTCGTCGTCGTCGTCGTCGTCGTAGTCGTAGTAGTTTTAGTAGTAATAGTAGCAGTAGTAGTAGTAGTAGTAGTAGTAGTAGTAGTAGTAGTAGTAGTAGTAGTAGTAGTAGTAGTAGTAGTAGTAGTAGTAGTAGTAGTAGTAGTAGTAGTCGAAGTGAACGCACGCGTTTATTTAGCTCTGCAATTGCTGCCCGAATTTGCTAGTTTCTAGCGCGATTTTGTAGATAAATTTTATACATATATTTCGTATTAGTATTTCCTTTCAAACTTTATGTTTAATTTGTAAATTCTTGTCTTGGTTGGAGCGCATTTTGTGTCTCCATTTTCTAAAGGCATTCCTCTTAGCTGGCGGTTTCCACCATTTAATAGGGCTCCTTTTACTGTGGCCAATGCAATACATTTCTCCCCGCGCCAGTCTGCTATTTCTATAGTTCATAGGCTAGCGCATTATATTTGGCAAGATCGTTTGAGTGAGTGGATTTAATTCCTTTGTCATTTGTAAGCGCAAGCCTAGTTCTTTAATTGTATAAATCCTTATAGTCAGTTGGCTGTCCCCGGTCAACTCGAACAGACTAACAAATATATGTCTGTAATATGTTAGTATGCATTAGGAACCACTTTAATCGGTTAGGTGTTAGTGAACCACTTAGAAAGTGGTTCAAACTAACAAATATACGACTGTACTTTCTATTCGGATATTTGTTGGTAGACGTCAGGGTTTCAAATGGGGACACTATTTATTTAGTGTTTAGCTCTTTCCCTGACGTCTTGGTGTTATGTAAGTATATATTTGTATTATATATTGTAGTAGTATGGGGTTCATCCTTTTATAAACCACCATGGCAACCTATAAGCGTACCCTATGCCTTAAAATAACAACTAAGGGGTGGGGTGTCATGGCTATCGACGTGTATCATGGGTTAAAGGGCGTCGTTGGCGCGGGACCTGCTACTTTGCAGGGGCTTATCAATGTTACTAAAACTGTATGGAATGTAACAGTGTCAAATGAGGGGGCCAAGGAAAAGCTTCTTATTGTAAAAGGCGAAGTTTGTAACGTAGAGGAAATCGAGTCAGATAGGTTGCTAGTGAAGATGAAAGTTCCACTAGAAATTCCAGATGACAGAATCATGAGTGAACTCAAGAAGTATGGCAAAGTGCAAAAGATTGAACGGGAAACGTATCCCTTTGTCAGAACGTTAGAAAACGGTGTAAGACGTATCTGGTTTGATAAAGTGGATAGCCCTTTACCAAGCAGATTGACGCTTGATGGCAGCTTTGTCCTGCCCTTATGGTATAGAGGGCAAATTAAAGAATGCCGGATCTGCCTAAGTACTGACCATTTGGCAACAGATTGTCCCAATCGAAACACATGTTTGCTCTGTGGTTCAGTTGACCATTTTAAATGGCGTTGTCCAAAAAAATCAAAACAAGCCCTCAGTATCAGGAGATAATCGCCCATTAAAGGATGCACCTGAGTTAAATGCTTCTGAAGCAACCGCTACGGAAGCTGTTGTTGTGGTTCACGCCACTGTAAATGATACAAACAAATCATCAAATCCTGTTAAAGTAACTACAGTTGATAAAATTCAGGTATTAGAGGAGGGTATAACTTTAAGTCAAGAAAATAATCAAAATGCAGTGGAGCCAAACGTGGCTGTAAAAGACACGCAGGAAAATGATGATCTTACAGAAGAGCCAGTTTACAATTCCTTAGAAGATGAATTAAAATTAGGACAGGATAAGTTTAGGACTCAGAAGCCGAAAAGTTCAGTCGATTTTCCGCTAAGCCCACTTGATTTAAGTCAGCTTGAAGATATGGTAAATGGCGCTCCTGCCAAATGTTACTTAAGTAGCAATAAGCGTCATGAAGACGACAATAGCTCAGAATCTGACATTGAAGTAAATGATATGGATGATGATACAATGTCAGTTGCAGAATCATATGTGTCCATTCAAACACAGAGTTCACAGATGAAAGATGAAATGCTAATGTACCGATCAGAAGGGGGTGAAGTGTTAGTGCCATATGTAACGGCGAGAGGCATGAAATATCGTCTACTGCACCATGATTCTGATATTTCGAAATATGAATATTTGTCTGTGGTAGAACTAGGAAACATTGAATTCGCAGGAAAATTAGGTAAATGGTCTAAGAAACGAGCTAAAACCCCCAAATCAAGTTAATCTAATGATGGCGGTTGGAAACATCATTTTACAAATTATGATTATCTGCACCATCAATTGCAGAGGATTAAATACCGAATTCAAGCAGCGCCACTTGCTTGAAGAATTATCAAATGAGAGAGTTGATATTGCTTTTCTAAAAGAGACCAAAATTCAAAAAATTGAAGTGTATGAATCTCCCAAAGATATTTCAAAAGGGCAGATTTTGTATTCTTTAGCACAAGATAATAGCGCGGGAGTGGCCATTCTTATCCTGCCCCGCTGTCTCAACTATGTTGATGGTATATCGTCGTCATCAGATACAAATGGACGATAGATTTGTGTATCAATTGATGTACTAAACACAAGTTTAAATTTGATGAGCCTTTATGCGCCAACCTCTCATCAATTGCGCAGTGAATTTCTAAATGATGTTTCCACAATAATTCAAGACAGAACGCCTGAAAACCTAATTATCGGCGATGAATTTAATTGAATATTAGATGAAGTTAAAGACAAAAACGCTAGGTCTAGTTTTAATGACACATCTCATAATATTTTGAAACACATCTGTGAGTATAAAAGCTTGTTAGACACTTACCAGATTGAAAATCCCGAGGGCAGGGATTTTACTTGGTTTTCAACCGATGGAAAGAAAGCGTCCAGATTGGACAGGATCTATGTAGAACGATAGAACGATCATTGAAAGGTTACATGTGTAAAACTAACATAAAACCAGTAACTTTCTCTGATCACAATATGTTTTCCATCAAATTAGACAATGCTGACTGGATCAAACGAGGAGATGGATTTTGGAAACTCAATGTAGCGTTGTTACGAGATAGTTGCTATCGCAAATGTGTAGAAAGTTGTTGGAGGCATTGGGATGAAAAGAGAAGTTTGTATGAATGTATAACAGACTGGTGGGAGGATGTTAAATCAGACCTGAAACATATTTCAAGGCAGTATTTCATCAGGAAAGCACGAGAAATGCGAAAGCGTAAAAAGGCGCTTCAGCGGCCGGTGTGTAGAATTAATAAGAAAATTAATGATGGAGAATATAATTATTACGAACTATTAGTTAAATTAAAAGGTAGACTAAATGAAATAGAGCAATATCAGTTTGATGGGGTCAAAATAATGGCAAGAGCACAAATGCACACCGAGGGTGAAAAGCCTACACGTTACTTTTGTAACTTGGAAAAAGCAAGAGGTATAGAGAAATTAATGCACTCACTGAAGACTAATGATGGTGTATCAGTGTCCTCAAATGCAGAGATGATGGAAACAGTATCCAAATTTTACAAATCATCGTATAAATCTGAGGGAAGTGATGAAACTGCAACTAGAGATATTTTAGCTAATATAACGCAAAGACTTCCAGATGCATGTCGCGAAAGTTGTGACCAATCACTAACAATTGATGATTTGACAAAATCCCTCAAAGGTATGAAGTTAGAAATGTCTCCTGGCTGCGACGGACTTCCAGTCGAATTTTATCAAACATTCTGGCACATATTTGGTCCAGTATTAGAAGAAATAGCAGCTAGCAATTTTAAGCAAGGGCATCTCTCTCCATCGATGGCCCAATCATATGTTCGGCTTATATACAAGAGGGGTGACAGAAATAAAATACAGAATTATAGACCAATCTATCTACTCTGTGTAGACTATAAGATTATTACTCGGGCACTACCAGTAAAACTTAGCGCAGTCCTAGGCGAAGTAATTGATGATGATCAAACATGCTATGTTCCAGGAAGAACGATATTAAACAACACATTGCTTATACGAGACCTTATTAGTTGAACAGGATTGCATCCCAGCAGCAATAATAGCACTTGGTAACGAGAAGGCGTTTGAGACTTGAATGGGATTTCTTGTTTAAGTCTTTAGACCATATTGGCTTTGGTTCCAGATTTATTAAATGGGTCAATATTTTATATACTGATATAACAAGTTGCTGTTTAGTAAATAAACATCTATCTGAACCTGTGGTGTTGGAACGAGGTGTCAGACAGGGTTTCTCATTGTCTCCACTTCTATTCGTCATAGCTATGGAATCGTTGGGGGCCACATTGAGGCAATGTAATGATTTTCAAGGAATCTGTATACGTGGCATAGAAAGGCCACTAAAGGTGTTTCAATATCCAGGTGATACGACTGTGTTTGCAGGTAAAAATTCAGATTTTAGAATTTTAAATGGAGTATTATCAGATTTTCAAAAGCCATCAGGGCTTAAAGTCAATAGAGACAAATCTAAGGGATTATTTTTGGGCGCTTGGAAGGACAGAACTGACAATGTTATGGACATTAACTGGTCAGATGATGTCATAAAGATTTTGGGTATTTACTTTAGTAGAGAACAGGATGTAATAATAAACTGGGAAGAAAGGCTATCCAAGCTAAAGTGTGCATTAATAAATTGGAAACGACGTCGCCTAACTGTATGTGGCAGGACATTTGTCCTTAATATATTAATTTTATCTGGACTGTGGTATACCGCTTCTGTAGTTCATATACCCAAATCAGTAGAGTCAAAGATCAACCTGTTACTTTTGTCCTTCTTATGGGAGGACAAGGCCCCATTTAGTATCGCAGTCAATCCTCATCAATGAAAACCATGATGGAGGCCTGGATTTGGTTAATGTTTTAGCAAAGTGTGCTCCGCTAAAACTGAAATTCTTGAATAAGTTACTCACTTTAAACTCATCTTGGTCAAGTGTTGCAAGGACACTTCTACAAAGGTACGTAGATCCATTTCCAGTAGAATGTTTATTTTTGTGCAATAAACTGCCACCTAACCATCAGAAGATACCAAACGTATATATAGAACAGCTCGAATCTTTAAAGATATTTACACGATCAATGCCACAACCCAGTTGTTGGGAAGATGCCTTAGAGCAACGTCTTTGGGGCCACGAGTTGATTCGTGATAATGATGTTGTATTATATTTGCCCTCTATGGCCAAAAATGGCATTCAATATTTACGTGATTTAGTTAATCAAAAATCTCGCAAAAGGATTGCGATGCAGGATATTGGGTAACTATGCTCGCCATTTGGGCCTACTACTACACGGTGTGCAAATAGTAATGGCTTTGTTGAATTATATTATGTTATCAGCTCTTTATAAGGTTTTTTTCTTCTATGTAGTTATGCCATGGGCGTGGTATATGGTAATAGAGTATTTTAGATTGCACTGTTTTGATATGTTAAGTTTGTATTGTTATGCATATACTATTAATAAAGCCGGCTATTTCACCCGATTTTTTATGGGGCTTTGCACGCCTTTTTTAAAGGAGTTCCTCTGTGATGTGTATCGGACTGCGTCAGCGTCGGATTTTCCACAAAAAAAGAAAGAAAAAAGTAGTAGTAGTAGGTAATATTGTCAACGTACTGGCACAGAATCTTCAATAATTGAAAAAATTCAAAAATTTAAATAGTTTGGTTTAGCTTACTGGCTGACATTTGTCATTTTGTTTGAGGAAAGCATATGGCATTAATGTTAATCATTTAATGGCTAAATTTGTTCAATAAAATAAAGATAATCGTTTGTTTATTTAATGTACATTTGCAGGCGCAGACAACGTCATTCCCGAGAATATGCCACTGTCAAAACTACTCGAATCCCGGCCAGCAAATGAACATTCCCAAATATCACTACAAGGGCCGCTTTCGGTTGGCTTCGTCATGAAAGGGTGAGAAGATGTGCGTGAGCTGGGCCCGTTTTTTCAAACCTTTTTCTTTTGTCCTTTCCTTTGTTCTCTCCTTTCTTATTTTGACACATTTTTTCTTTTGATTGCTGCCACCTTTTAAAAAGATGTGAAAATAGGGGCCCAGCTCTCCGCCATTATGATTGGCTGTTAGTTGTAGAGTGTGGTCATAAGCCATCCCCAACCATCCCCTCATTAAGTCACGTTACTCCTGTCATCCAATGATGTGAGCTTAAGGGTAATTAGCACAATGATTGACAAGGGTTAATTCATAGCTTAATTATGATTGACAGGGTGTATGTCTGGACTTGTCCTTTCGTGTGAACTCATTCAATCACGAAACCCCTCCCCTTGTTAAATCAAGTAATTCCTGTCATCTAGTCCGCTGAGTTTAAAGATGTTGTGAGGACTAGATACCCGATCGCTCTGATTAACTTGACAATCATATTACAGAATCTCCTTTACTAGAAGAACACAATGCTTTTTACATTTTTGTAATCGGCCCAGCCAAAGCTGAGATAAGCATATAGCAACCACCTTGACAACCAAACGTTTTTAGCTATCGCGCTAGAGTTGTGACGACACACCTGGATGACACCAATTCCTATTAGTCTAGATTATTATCTCGGGGAGCATAGCTAGGCTCTCTACTGCTGCACGTATTAGGCACCTATACACCTATTCTTTGACAATTCATTGTTCACACGAACACTAGAGTGTTCGAGATACACACAGGTTCAATAATATCGAAGTTGATGATATTTTGGTTGATTAAACTTAAAGGGTAGCCCTCATGGTCACGGTGCCTGACATCACAATTCTAACGTATAGGCCTGTTAGAGGTGACAGTAACATCGGATTTCGTGTACGTGAATTAGGCTATATTTAATCAAACCCACCCACACACTTCTTGGAATACAATTCTACAAATGCATATACATCTTATCTTTCTGGATTGACTGCAGAGATTTTGCATAGATGATAGGCATGAATGTACACCACTGTTTAAATGATAGTTAAGTAGGCCTACACCGCTCAGTGCACGTACGATCGCAATTTACCATTGTGTAGCCGTATGAATAAACTTATGATTGCAATATAGCAGTTACTCCAGCTATGTGCTTAAAGTTAACTCAAATGTCGGGTAAATATAAATCTAATCTAAACTAATCTATTTGTGTATGGTCTACATTGCCATATTATTGACAGTACACATGTTGTTTACAATTTAGGCGGCGGTTGAGGTGCGTAGCGAGGCTTTCACTGCCGTCCGCACGCTTATAATACAACATAAATAACATATACTGTTGAATATTTTGAACATAATTGGGTTAGATTTCAACCCAAATTGTGTTCAACATATTCAAAATACCGTTTCTTGTATCATGTTCATATGGTTCTAACTAACATATTTGTGTTTTGTTTTGGAAGCAATAAACTTATTTATGAGTTGCACTGTAAGTAAAGATGATAAGCTAGCGACCTCTGAACATCTGTCAGTCCACCTACCTATTTAAAATTTGTTTATCCGCTACAGTTTTGCGTTTTCAAAACATTGAAATATGAGTGTATGCTACTTCCATACATGGAAGAAGTTGGTTTGAAAATGATATAGTTCATATGGTTGTCACAGGCGTGATGCCCCCACCCCCACACATACATCAACGTATGTGTTGACCCGTAGGCCTACCTGCCTTGACGTTATTATTATACAAATACATTGCCAAAAGCTTATAGGTAAACAATTTCATTCTAATCAGTAATCACGGGACAGTTCACATAGGACACACTGACCCACTTATTGTACATTCGTAATCTTAAAAAAAAGGTGAAGCTGCACTCTGTAGCCTATACATTTAGAGATGAATAATAGTACAATTATAGCCATCGTCAACCTCTCCCACACACTTCGATCATCACGCTCACATCCATCCATCCCAGATATTACATAGTACACCCAGTCCTTTCAAGAATGGTAATGGATCCACAATTAGGCCTACTACACTACAGAGTATTGGTCACACGCATTGAAATATTGCCGATTTTCAGCATTGCCCATGGTTTACCGTAGTCATAGGCCTATTATTATACGAATATAGCTATCCATGAAACCATTAAAAATGAGCAAATATCATAATAGATTTTAAAAAATCATGACTTTTTATTTCTTGAAGACTTAGCTTCAACCTGACATAACTTATGTTATGGTAGGTGAAGTCTATCCTGTTAAACGCACGTTTTAAAATATGTTACATTTGTACTACAGACAGAGAAATATTGACCCAGCTGACAGCGCCGTTCCCGGTGTGACGTCACAGCGAGTGGTGATGCGATTCAGATTGAGGCGTCATTTAATCTCATCTCGTTATTTGGGCTGCCTAACAAATTTTTCTCACTCTAAAGTGACGCTATTGTGTTTAAATAGTGTAGTAGACCAAAACATTAATTAAAACTCGTTATCGACTGCAAGTCCTCACAAGACCTTTAAGGGTAATTAGCGTAATGATGATTGCCAAGTGTTAGTGCATAGCGTAAGTATGATTGACAGGGTATATGTCTGGACTCGTATTTTCCGGACTCTGGGAATGTATTCAATCCCGAAGCCCCACCCATCGTTAAATCACATACCTCCTGGCATCCAATGAGGTGAGCTTAGGGGTAAATAGTGTGATGCTGATTGACAAGGGTTAATGCATAGAGTAAGGGTGACTGACAGGGTACATGTCTGAACTCGTCTTTTCCCTGGACCTCATTTAATCATGAAGTCCCGCTCCCTCGTTAAATCACGTGCCACCTGGCATCCAATCAGGTAAGCATAAGGGCAATTAGCGTAATAACGTGTGATAAGCATTAATTGATAGGTAAAATCATATTCAAACGGTTTAAAAATCTGATCTGTTAAGCCGTAACCTTTTGATTTTGTTTAAATGGTTTGTTCAAGATTTATTATAATTATGAATACTGCATATTTTATGGGGTGTGACGTGCCAGTTGCGCTCAGTAACAATGTGCACGTACGTGTCATGAAACGTAATGATGAATTTATAGTTGACATACGCGAGTTTAGTGTTGGTAGTGTTTACCCCATCAAGTGTGGTGTGTTTATGTATGGAAATACGTTTCGAAAGTTTGCAGCCATGATTGAAACCATGCTCTCCAAAGATTCCAGATATCAGTTATTAACCATTACATTAATGTTTGCTGTGTGTCATTCGGATAATGGGCAAAGACAAATCGGTCTATGCAATAATGTGCCTTCACTCTCCAGCTCTAGAGTCAGCTTAAAGTTAATGGTTGATGAAGACACTTGGTTTGAAATAGTCAGAACTCTAAGAAGCTGTGTAAATGCTAACTCAAAGTTATATCAGATGGGTTATACATTACTACTATGGTTGAAGAACTTAAACTAACTACAGTTTTAGATGGTGATACGGTAAAGACTAAGGATTACATATTCTCGCAAACTGGCATGACTCAATTACTGGGATTGACGTCTAAGCTACCAGTCGACGCTGTCGATGTCACCAATTCTGATTCTGAAATAGACTGAGCCATTCATAACAATATCGATCACTTATCCCCAAAGGATCTTGGTGCATTAGATTTCGCTATTCTACCATGGTCTACAGATGTAGTAGAAGAAGAAGCAGCCGGATAAGACGAAATGCCATATAGATTCACACCTTTGCTGGATACGTTGAGCCCTAATGATCTACTGGATTACGAAGACCAGTGTTTTATATCGCCTGACTCGCCCAGCAATATTGAAATTTACACTCAACCAGATACTACACCGTATACCCCTGATATGTTCCATCAAGACATAAAAATGAACGTGAATATCTGAGTTTTGGCTCCAACAATTTTCCCCAATCTACTAGAGACAATGCTACGCTATTTTCGCAAATTTATTGAATTTACTGATCCGTAGACATGCCATTAGTGAATGATATGGTTGTCAACATGGCAGACGATCTCAGTGTGAACACCAGAGCATGGGTATCGATTATTTCTTAAGACCTATCGACAATGTAGAATTACATTATGTAAATGCATTAGAATATGTGCTAAAATCGATTTCTTTCATGCATTGTCTACCGATCTGAATTTGTATGAATGAGTTCCCAGAGACAGATAAAAACGAGTCCAGACATGCAACCAGTCAATAATCATTATGCTATGCATTAACCCTTGTCAATCAGTATGCTAATTACCCGTAAGCTCACCTCATTGGATGCCAGGAGACACATGATTTAATGATGGGACGGGTCTTCGTGATTGAAAGAGTTCACAGGAAAAGATGAGTCCAGATATGTAGCATGTCAATCATCCTTGCGCTATGCATTAATGCTTGCCAATCATTACACTAATTACCATTAAGCTAACCTCATTGGATGCCAGGAAACACATGATTTAATGATGGGGTGGGGCTTCGGGATTGAATGAGTTCCCGGGAAAAGACGAGTCCAGACATGTAACCTGTCAATCATCCTTACACAATACATTATCCCTTGTCAATCAGTATTACGCTAATTACCCTTAAGCTCACCTCATTTCATGCCAGGAGGCATGTGTTTTAATGAGGAGCGGGACCTCGGGATTGAATGAGTTCCCAGAGTCAGGAAAAGACGAGTCCAGACATGTACCCTGTCAATCATACATACGCAATACATTAACCTTTGTCAATCAGCATAGCTCTAATTACCCTTAAGCTCATTTGACTGGATGACGAGTCATGTGATTTAATGAGGTGGAGGAGTTTATGACGACACTCTACATCTAACATCCAATCAGAATGGCGGAGAGCTGGGCCCCATTTTTCACACCTTTTCCAAAGGTGGCAGAGATCAAAGGAAAAAATATGTCAAAATAACAAAGGAGAGAACAAATGAAAGAACAAAAGAAAAAGGTGTGAAATAGGGTCACCTCTACTAGGGCGAATGCTGAACAATTGAGATGGATATTCTGGATATTTATTTGAGATTTGCTTTTATTAAGATGTCGTGTCGATTCGGATTTTCTTAAACGAATTTACTGGACACTTGTTGAAGAGTTGTTTCAGTTTCTCCTGTAGGTTTTGATACTCCTCTTTCAGGATTTTGGAAATTTCTACGTTTTTGCGATTATAGGTGAGAATGAATGGAATTTTTTCACGTTGATTAGATAAGCCTTGGTTCGAGTGTATGCCCTTTGGCCATTGTGTTTCTAGTTCTTTAATCCAAAATGATTCTTTTCTTATCAGTTTCCTCTGACGTATCTGAAAGGGGTCGCTGTTCAATCAGCATAATCTCAACGTCACTAGCGACTAAATGGCCAGGAAGATTAAAATGTTCGGAAACATGTGTGTCTCCCTCTAGCCTAATATCTGAAAATTGTCGAGTTGCCCGGCATCTTAATGGACATTTGGTTTCCCCGACATACTGCTCTTGGCACAATTTGCATGATATTAGATAAATAACATTTTCAGAGTCGCAATCTATATTAGACTGAAGTTGGAATTTGCTTTTGTTCTGAAAGCTCGTGAAAGTATTTTGGTTCGGGAGAAATTGTTCTAACTTAAATCTTTTCTTTTCGTATTTACGAGATTCGCCTACACCTATAATCGGACGATTGTGAGAAATTTCGGTAGGCTGATGATTTGAGACATTATCCGGAATAATTTCCAAGCTGTCTAATGTTTCAGATTTGATTTTGTGCAAGAATCGTGAGGCGTAACTGCGAGGTTTGAGGGCTTTGAATAGGGTTGAGCACGCTTCTTCAAAGTTTGTCATATCACTCGAATTCCTGTGAAAATGGATTATTTGCGATTTTACGATGCCTTTAAAAGTATACGGCGGATGGAACGCTTTTTGTTTAGTAGCTGATACGAATCGGTTGGTTTGAAATACACTTTGTAGTCTAAGTCGCTGGTTGTTTCATACTTTAAACCTTTATATACAGTTATATTCAGGAAATCTATGGGCATCTCGTCAATGTTTACTTTTTATTTAATATTCGGATTATGATTGTTCAGAATTTCGAAAAATTCTTCAAACTCTGCCTTTGTGTGTTGCCAAATCATGAAGATGTCATCAATGTACCAGCGATAAATGAGGGGGCTGTTTTGGACACTTATCTAACGCTTCCTCATCCTACTCTGCCACGTAAATATTAGCAATGCATGGGCCAAAGCACTTGCCCATCGTGCAGCCGCAAATTTGTTGGTAAATTTCGCCATCGAATTCAAAATCATTGCCTTTCATACTCAGTTCTAATAACGCTATTACTTCTCTCCAACACGGTTGGTTGTTTGGGTATATTTGTAAATTTGATAAGATGCACCTCCGGTGCATTACTTGGACCTGGAGTTGGAGAGAAGCTGGGCTGTGGCAGGTTCCCTGAAGGGAATGGGGTCTTGAGAGCCGATGGTTTACTGCTCTGAATGGATTTCTGAGACGCTGCCATTAACCCTTTCCCTATGTGGAGATTAATGCCGCTTCAAATAGGGCCAGAATCTACTGGTAGCAATGGAGAGGTCTTATTGTCTACTCGTTTTATGACGGGCGGCGATGTTTGAGTAGGTGATCTGAGACGTATTTTCATTTGTGATTGTGGTGCTACAGTTGGAGTCATGTCCAGAGGTGTGCCTTGTGCGAGATTTTGATCTTGAGTTGTTTTCTGAAATAGATCTATCTGTCGCACAAAATCGTAAAAGGAACTAATTGCATTAATATCGAGCTTTCGTTTGTAATTGTTTTGGTCCAGTGTATAGCATTGTATTTAGCACGACCTAGATTTAAATGTGGCATTGTCTGTGTGAGAACTACTTCAGTTCTAATACTACCAAGTTGATCATTATAGTGATTTAATATGGCCTTAATGCTAGATTCAAAATTCCCATTCCAGATCGCAAAGTAGATGTCATTATCTGGTATAGCTGTCTTACAAAATCCATTCAGGTCTTCCACCTTCATGCAAAGCCCATCAAAGAGAGTTTCGGCATCTAAATGCCTACATAGCGTAGCAATATGGTGGAAGCACTGAATTCCTTGGTAATACAGCTTTACCAGGCGTGCATGCGTAGATGAACCTTCTAGGCGATCTCCCTTCTTCCTACCGCCATTCTTCCTCGCAATAGCCATTCAGACCGGCACGCGTTCGATCTAACTAGCAATCAAACATACACTTGAGTTGGCAAGAAAAATTCGATCAGGCAAACGCAAATTCTAGTAGACAAAATCATACACATCAACTACAAATTTAACCAATATATTACTTACACCTGAAAGACAAGTTATAGAATTAACATGTAATATGTAATATTTAACAATACAGCAATACAATACACACTATTATAAGTTACTGGCAATAATTATGGACAGCGTCAATTCAGTAAATGCATTACGCGTGGGCGTGTTTCATCAGTCGTCTTTATGATAAATCTGTCAATCTTTCAGTCTAGATAGCCATTTATACCTTTAGTGAGTTACTCACTTCCTTTGAAAAACTACTTTATGGTTTACTTTGAAGGATTGAACCTTGGACAATGTTTAAGCTTTCCATTTGATCCAGGTATATCATAGACATCATTAATAAAGCCAATGATTAGTGAACTGGTTTCACTATAAACTGATTGGTGAAATTTTACTCTTCCGAATTGGATTGATAAGTGCGTAGTTTTACTTTCACGAGGTCATGAACCAATTATTCACAAGGTGTTATATGCTTTTCTGGGGATAATCAATTTTGCCCTTTCATGCCTTCTGTTTACAATTAATCTTTGTTCATACATGTAGAAAGAGAGTTGTTTTGGACAGACGGATGGACGGATGGACGAATGGACGGGTGGTGTGGATGCATATCCATCCATCCATCCATCCATCCATCCATCCATCCATCCATCCATCCATCCATCCATCCATCCATCCACCCATCCACCCATCCACCCATCCACCCACCCACCCACCCACCCACCCACCCACCCACCCACCCACCCACCCACCCACCCACCCACCCCTCCATCCATCCAGCCATCCATCCATCCATCCATCCACCCACCCACCCATCCATCCACCCACCCATCCATCCATCCACCCACCCATCCATCCATCCATCCATCCATCCATCCATCCATCCATCCATCCATCCATCCATCCATCCATCCATCCATCCATCCATCCATCCACACAGCGATCCTCTGTTTTGGATTCATTCATAAAACGATTCTAAAATTTTAGTTTGCTTCCTACTATTGGGAGAAGTGCGTCAAGGGGTTTCTTTTCCTCGTCTAAGTCCACATCGTCGGCATATTCCATCTCTAGCGGCATACCCAGTATCGACACTTGAGGGGGGCTTGGTCTTGTGGAACTTTCCCGCACGGATTTCAATGCAGCAGCACGATAACAAGTAAAGGCACCGGAGATAGACCATGTCCTTGTGGGGAGCTGATTGTTGTCTCAAACTCTACAGACTTAACTGATTTGACTCGTACTCTCAGCCTAGAGTCTGCAGGCAGTAGTCTCACTAGTCGTAGCTCATCTTCATTGCAACTGGCCTGGTGTAGTACATCTAGGATCTGTGAGCATTTAATTGAATCGAATGACTACCGATACAAGCATGCGTTGAGCCCATACAAGGTCTGTGCAGCTGCGTCCACGTTTGAAGCCCCTTTGAAATGATCGGGTGAAGTCATCGGTCTTGTTTCGGATGCGGCATAGATTAACATTGGATGTGATTTTCCGTATGCTGTTGAGGAGCACAATGGGCCGCGGATTGATTGGGTGTCAGGTGGCTTGGGTAGTGCGATAAGGGTGCCTTGGCATACGGCGTCGATGGGAAGGTGATGCATAAAATCTGAATTGATTAGGTGCGCGATCGCTTTTGAGATAACGTCACTTGCATATTTGAATGGTTCATTGCTCATACCATCAGGTCCATGTGCACGTCCATTTTTCAGGGCTTTAAGTGCCTTCTCAACTTCTGCTATTTTAATTGGTGTTAGTAATGGCTTGGTGTCTCCTGAGAACGTGTACAAGGGTTCATCATCGTGGTCAGTGACCTGTTCCTTGAACCATTCTCGAATCGCCTCGGCTTTTCCCTGGTCAGTCCCGATAAAGTGTCCTTCAGAGTTGTGTACAGTGAGTGGTGGTGTGTAGTCAGTAACTCTCAGGGCTCGGCCTGCCCGAAACGTTTTGTGACAGCCATCCGTGGCAGTGATATCATCTGCTAGGGAGTCTGCTTGTTGAATAGCAAGATCGTTTAAGCGTTCGTTATGTGGTGCAGAATGTTATTGCGCTCCCGGCGTAGTTTGGTGCAGTCTTCACTTTGGCCACTTTGATAATCCATCAATCCATCCATCCAATCAAACCCACCCACCAACCCACCCACCCACCCACCCACCCACCCACCCACCCACCCACCCACCCACCCACCCACCCACCCATCCATCCATCACCCATCCATCGAGCCATCCATCCATTCATCCACCACCCATCCATCCATCCACCATCCACCACCCATGGAAGCATGAGATGTGTGCTGAGGGCTGTGTTGTTGGTGTTGTTGTTATTGTTGTTGTTGATGGTGGTGGTGGTGTGTTAGTTTATTATGTTATTTTAGCAAATGCTCAATAGACACCTTGGGGATGGCCGAACGGAGGGATATGTTAATTTGGAAGACTAGTTTATTCGTTCAGAGATAATCAGCTACCGTCATATACTCGCAGAATTTGAATTAGACAGCAACGGATATATATATATATATCAGGATACTCGCGCCGCTTGCCTCTACTTAACGTTTTTCTGGAGTTCAATGACAACGAATTATACGAATATTCTCCCACGACATATGTTGTTAGTCCAATCGACATATATTACAAAATGCCCAATATATCTAGCTACGAGCTGTGAGTTAGAAATATCCTCACAAGCAATATGCACAAGGCCACGCAAGCAGTTCCCGACCTAGTTGCATAGCTTCTGTTTATTAACGCCCGTTGACGGATTAACAATAATTTGCATGCCGGGTATGACATGCAGCCAATTTCCAGAATCATCTTTGTTCGAAGTTGAGGCTTCTATACTTATTATTGATCAATTATACTAAACACAAATAAATGGCCCAGGAAATTCTGAATAAGCTTAACCCAGAAACTCAGAAAGCACACTCTTCGGAACATTGATTATATGATAACATTTACCAGTGTGAAGGATGGAATTTCCAGAAATAAGTGATTTTCGGAGAACAGAGGACAGAGGAGAATGCGACACATATTTGATTACTGTAGCCTGTAACCGACCCACTATGGTTACTGCATTACTAATTTAGGCAACTTAGACCTACCGTTTACACACGCATGCACGCACACATGCGCACACATACACGGACGCGCGCACACACACACACACACACACACACACGCGTGCGTAAAACATAATCAGTAATCACCCACATCATTACAACATCACGTTTGTGTGCTTGAGGTCAATTCCATCTCAGAATATGAGCGACATCGCAAAATGTCTGCATCGATGTATTAGGCCAAATAATGACCACCTTGTCAAAACTAATGTTAGTAATCATTCCTAGCTTCCTGTTTACTGATGGACACACAACATAGAAAGGCGACTTTGATTTGTGATGCAGCTGTTGGCGACATGGTTTAAATACCATTTAAATTAAATTGCCCACTTGATTCAAACGCTCAAAATGCGATGTGAATTCCCCACGAACATGGTATGAGATTAGCTGTTTATTTGCGTGTCACTAGCCAAATTGGGAAGTCATGGAGATATTGTCATGTACATATATTTGATAATGATGACGTGGATATGCTCATACTATGTCAAATCAAGATATAGTTAGATACATTCCCACTCTATTATATGATGACAAATTAAGGACCGTTTACAGGCTCACTTGGGAAATATTGCTTCAAAGTCCAGGTCCGTGAATAGCTGTGCATCAGTCAACAAATTACCAACCATTGCGATTAAACAGATGCCATGTTAGAGACAGGAGTATGGTAAATGGTAGGTTAAACCACACTTGAATTGGGCTCTTAGAAGAGGATGATTATCAGAATGAGTTCTAATCTTCTAAACTACTCGCATAGCTCACGTGGTTAGTGAATCGATACATCTCGCCAAGATCACTTGTTTGACACCTGGCGCATGCGTCACTAGCAGTTTGCATCCCAAACAATGCCTGATCTGTGATTGATGTGAATACTGGCTCAGAATATCAGCTACAGTACAACATAACATTAATTCAGATTTCTAGAGTATCCATCTATCAATCTGACGTCATATGACGGCATAATCAGCTAAGCGGCGTTAGGATGACGTCATAATCATTGCGTCATAAATGATTCTATATGGCCCATCTTAATAGTCCGACCCGTTGTACGAATTGTATGTCTCTACTATTTAATAAACATGCGGTTGAATATTTTGAAACTAATATGACTGGACGCTGTTGCTGCCATAGGCAGCAACATCGCCCGGCCAGATTAGTTCCAAAATAGCTAATAGCTTACCTGTATAGTTTTCTGAAAACTGATTGTCAGGAAGTTCAGACATTGATAGATCCCAACACGAGCGAGTGAGGTTTGGGTGGAAGTTAGCTAGACATGGGCGGGGGCATACCTAAAAATGGAAAGGTACATTGTGATGCTAATGAGTCCCTCAGTGACAGTGTTACGAAGACTAATGCTTTCTATTCAAAGCATCTACTGTATATACTACGTAGGTGTGCACCAAGCTGACACGTCATCTATCTATTCGAACGCCTGTTCACCTGTCCGTCAATGCACTCGTTGCACCTGGGTTCAAATAACGATCATGACTTAGAAGTGAGGTGTCCCATTTCTAGCTAAGCTCCGCCCACATTTTATGGATGTTGGAATCGAATTATGCAAGTTGAATTTTGAATTCCTAGAATCTAAATCTTAAATTAATTATACAGGTAAGCTACAGAAAATTTTGAAACCATTTTCAGGCCTATTGTATACCAGCGATCTACCAATCAATGCTATCACATGCCTCCCCAAAAAACTGACCAGGGTGATGCAGACACCGACTGCAAATTAATGCTAAAAATACCAAGATGGTTACGAAAGCTTCATTCAAACCAATTCCACATGTAACTAATTTTCCGTATTATCAATCATCCTAGATTTGAACCAACCTTTGGAAAATATTTCGAATCATATTTGACTTTTGTGCTGTTGCTGTCTATTGCCGCAACGTCTCCCAGTAAAATGGGTTTCAAAATCATTGACAAACTGTTTTTATTACTTTAATGGCTAAATCTGGTCAAGAATATCAAGATATTTGCTTATTGATCATTTACAAGCCATTAGAAGACTATATTTGAAAATTCCCCATTGGAATGACTGGTTCGGTTATCGAGCCAGTTAGTCCAGTGGTAAATTGTCAAAATTTCATCTCGTCTTGCAAATGAGCATTCCTCAAGCGCACTGTAGAGGCCGGTTGGGGCCATCTTCGTCATGGAAAGGGTTAATGTGTAGTTTCATCGCATTTTCGTAATGGATATTTTAGATAAATCTGAGGACATTGAACTTGTTAAACGCGGCAGATATTACTTCAATCATGCGAGTTAAAATTTGCGAGATCTGCTTTTTTGCTTACGTAATCAGACATGATCGAATCTGAGTAATCAGCATATATTCCTATTCAGATTTTTAACTTAAGACATCTAACTGTTGAATATGTTTGTACGGTTTACGCGATCTGATGTTCAGAAACTCAACAAATCTAATAAGATTTATTTGACCGTAATAACCGACATTTAATGAAGTTATTAATCAGCAATTTTATAATAGCTATTGTCAAGCTGGGAATTATTCTGACTAGACACCATTGCTGTGGCTTCCTGTTGACAATACAACTTCCATGCACGTAGAAGCACGCCGCGCATCATGTCTCTTCAGTCGGAGAAATTGGTTTAACGTAAACAGATACAACACAGATACAGACACTAACGCAAAATAGTAATTTACCAGCTCATTCAATGACGCCATACAAGTAAGCCATGGTCTGCTTTGAAGCTAATCTCACTGGAAATCAATTGCTCTTAGGAAGGTATCAAATGTCAATAATTTACTAAGCGAATTGCCATCCAGCCACCATTAACTTTAATTAAAATGACTATTTATGAGTGGCAGCGTCTTGCGACAATATGGCGTGGAGTACCGATCTTGACCCCGATACATACATGCCAATATGCTGTACGCACCACATTGTGTGTATCGATTTCGAACAAATGCAAAAAGTTGGCTTAAAGATTAATCTGTATATTTTCCTCCACAAATTATATCCAAGTTTTGCAAGTTATTTCTGCGAATCGATGTCAACCAACATTTTCATCCAAAATTTATTCAACCAATCATCTAGCCCAAGTGACTGCAAATGATTGAGGGTGGATGTGAGCATGTTTCACATTGTACACAGCTTATTGTTTACAAATGGACTGTGTGTATCATGGCCGATATATCTGGCTATATGGCAATGTTTGGATCCGGTGCCTCTGACATTAACGAGAAACCGTCATTGACGCAAAATAGCAAATGAATACTACCGATGATTGCATTTAATTGGTCCTGATTTATTGCCATGGACATTTGAGA